>QLSR01000171.1:1511833-1586793 GCA_031780015.1 Citrullus colocynthis | reverse complement strand
AAAAAAAAAAAAAAAAAAAAACTTGCCATGTTTAACGTCATTAAAACAATTAAAAAAATCAGCCTACTACACAATATACAATTAAATATCATTAATATACCATAATTACTAACTAATGTATAAACATGACAAACAACTATTGACACAAAATTAAAAGTACTTTAATATATATTCATCATCATACATTTTTAAAAATAGATCAAACGGAACATGATCCTGAAGCTAAATTTATAATTTAATTCCTTTGATCTTTTATTTTTTTATTTTTTTTTATTTTTAATTATATATGTGCATATAAGAAAAACAAAAATCATGAAAATCGAAGTATGTTATTCATCTAAAAACCAAGCCATGGAAGTGGAGATAATATCAAGTGAAAGTATCAAACCATCTTCTTTCCCACCATATGTTCATCTAAAATCCTTCAAACTCTCAATTCTTGATCAACTCTCCCCCTTTACTTACACTTCTCTCGTCTTCTTCTACACTCTCAAACAATCCAATGACCCTCTCCATCTTTCCCATGCCCTCAAAACCTCCCTCTCCAAAGCCCTTTCCGAGTTCTACCTTCTCGCCGGTGCCATCAAAGGCCACACACAAATCCTCGCCAACGCCGTCGGAGCCCTCTTTCAAGTTGCAAAAGTTTACGGTGCCATGTCTGAGTTTTTGAACCAACCCAGCTTCGAGTCGTTGAGTCAACTCATTCCTTTCCGATCTGCACGGATCATGTCGTCGTCCACAATGGAAGCAAGTAAGATTGAACCTTATTAATCAATTCTTTCAATTTTGAACCATCTTCTGTAATCTTTTCAAGTAATTCTCAATTCCATATTAATTTAACCTTTTCTAAATTTGGAGAAAAATCAAATATTTAAGAAAGGAAAAAACTTAATTGGGTGCAACCTATCTATTGTTTAGCCGCACCTAATTAAAAATTGCCTCGTATTTTTTTTTTTTTTTTTTAAATGTCAAAAAATTATTTTGCTGTGGATAGACAAAGGAGGAGCATGAAACTTAATTAGGTGTAGTCTAGGCTACACTTAAGTATAGCTCTTTTAAAAAAATGCTAACGTATTGTCAAATTATTGTTTTATTAACATTTTTTTAGTGCTACCAAGAGACATGTTGATCTCTTCTTAGCAAAAATGAATTTTGCTTAATTGGTTAGAGTTTATTACTTTTGTTACTTTTTGGTCTACTAAATCTGTTTTATTTGTCTGTCAACTTTAGCTCTTCTTCTATTGTGCTAAACTTTCATTTAATTTGATTATTTTGGTTTGATTCTCTCACTATATCAATGAGGTATCTTTTTCCAATAATAACAACAACAAACAAACATATTCAATTTCTATATCAAAGAACATTCAAGTGACGTTCACATGTTCAAATATATTAATGAAATATTAATTCAAAAATTGACCAAGCTTTTGCTAATTAACCAAGTTTTCATGAAAATAAACTCAAAAGAAATAGAAAAATATGAAAAGACCAGATAGAATTAGAAAAATTTAAATCTCTAATTTATTGGTTGGAGAGGTATTGCTCTAAACCAAATTGAAATATAGGATTAATTAATCTCAAATCCAATTGACACTTACACCTAATAACTTTCCAAAAAGTACTTCTACATTGAAAAATGGATAGACACTTCACACTTTTAATAAGATATACGAGTTATTTTGTAAATCATTTATTTAAATAAGTTGGATTATTGAAAAGTTTATATGAATTTCTAAATTATGGATCTGCCATTGGATTGAAGTATATCCTCAAGTTGCCGTCCAACTCAACGCCTTCAACGGCGGTGGGGTGGCCGTGGGGGTCTGCTTTTTACACAAGGTCATAGACGGGACAACGCTGAGCAACTTTCTAAGGCGGTGGGCCGCGGTCGCCGGAGGGTCAGCAGAAGAGAAAGGAGGAGGGGGTGTGCCGGAATACGCAGTGGCGGCAGAGGCGTTCCCGGGAAGAGATTTATTGTTGGGAAATTCATGGCTTTCAAAAGGATATTCACCATTTGTGAGTGAAGGAAAGATTAAAAGAAGAAGGTTTGTGTTCAAAGGTGATGCCATTTTAGAGCTAAAAAAGGAATTAGTGAAATGGAAGAATGTGAAGAATCCCACTACTGTTGAAGTGGTTACTGCTTTCATATGGAAGTATATGATGATAGCGGCAACTCCGAGATCATCCAATTCTAAACGATCATCGGTAATTAATTTGAAGTGATAAAATTATTAAAAATATTTATAAATTTAGCAAAATGTTACTCAATATCCATCAAGGATAGACAGTGATAGACATTGATAAACAATGATAAAACTCTATCACATGACATTTTGTTATATTTGTAAATATTTCGATTTATTTTGTTATTTTTGAAAAAAGTCCTAATAATTATTATTATTATTATTTGATTATTGATAAGTGAAAACAATAACAAAAAATTTAGGATAATTTAGTTAATAAATTTTCACACATGTATCAAATAGATTCTTATAAGTATTTTAAAAAAAGTCTAACAAGTCAAAAAAAATTAAAAAAAAAATTGAATGTCTACTAGTAGTTGATTTAAAAAGGTATCAAATAAGTCATTAAATTTAAACTTTGTGTTAAGAAACCTATTAAGTGCAATAATGGAAGTTTAGTATTTATCAATTTGAGCATAATTCAACTAGTCAAGTGTATATCTTCGATTTAAAAATTAGAAAGTTTGAATTATCTCACCTACATGCTACAAAGGTTGAACTAAAAAAAAGCATATCTTTAACTTTTATGGTTGTGTCTTACCTATATAGAGTCGATATTTAATTATTTAGTGTCTAATATGTCTTTAATATTTTAATTTTGTATTCAATGGATCATAAATTTTAAAGTGTGTAAAAGGTTATGAAATTTGAGTTGTGTGTGTATAATAGATTCTTAACCATTCAATTTTATCTTAAAGGTTTGTGCTATGCTCAATGTTTTTTGAACCAACTCAATTGTATAGTGATAAAACCATTTTTATTTTTGGTAGGTATTGACTCATGCAGTGGACCTACGAAGAAGAATGGCACCACCATTGCCAACAACCTCCATTGGAAACATTTTCTGGAGTGCAGTTGCTCATTACGACATGTCGGACGGCGAGATAGAAGTGAGCAAGCTGGTTAATCTTCTTCAGCAATCATTTGCGGAGATCGACGACAAGTTCATAAGAGAAATGGGGGGAGAAGAAGGGTTTGAGACAATTTCAAAATGGTTCATCAGGATGGGGGAGCTTTATTCTTCAAAGCCATATTCATATGGATTTACAAGCTGGCGAAATATGGGCCTAAACGAGGTCGATTTTGGGTGGGGAAAGCCTTCATGGGTCAGCCTTGCAGGACCTGAAAATTCAGTGCTAAAAAATGTTGTTGTTTTGAAGGAAGCCATTTTGGGAGATGGGATTGAAGCATGGATCATGTTGGATGAGGATGAAATGAACATATTGGAAAATGATCAACAATTCCTTGCTTTTGCTTCTCATAATCCAACTATTCATTTAGGTTAAAAGTAATTGAAATTGGTTCGTACCACAATTGTTTTTTTTCATAGACAAATTGTAAAGCTTAATTTGAGATGTTGTCGCTGTTAAAATATATAATTATTCTCAATGGTATTATTTGCCAACCCTACATTCTAAGGAAAGACTGGGAGGTGCCTTGGGGTGTGGAGATCACTTGTACAATTTGGATATAATATTTGTAGACGTTATTTTCATAGCTTGTTTGGCTATTCAGGATATGTTGCAGACGTGTGATTGTAGTCGTTGTTTTGGATACTACTATTGTTTCCCATCTTTGTATTCTCTTTGTAACAATGAAAATAATCTTTCGAAACTATTTATTCTTTTATCTTATCCCTTTATTTGAGATATTAGGGAGGAAGTGCTCCTATGGGGGGACTGTTTCCATTATATTTCTTTTATAGACTACAAAGTTGGATTGGATATTTTAGTGCAGACAAGAGCACTCGTGTCACGGTGTTTGGAGTGTGACATACAGAAAAATTACTGTGAACATGCTGTGACATTGTCAAAGACATTGTACGGGACAGGCAGAAAAATTTGCACAGTATTTTCTTTCCTTATTGTCCCTGGATAATGCAGATTTCGTTGCTTCCTACAGAGATGTTTTTTTTTTTCCTTGGAGATCTTCTCAATTTTAATGCAATGACCTAGTACAGGTAATTCTTTACAGGTTAGAGTTAAATTACTTTTCCCATCTGAAGGCCTTGCATTTCATGCCAAATAGTCATTAAACCTTATTGAATAAAGTTAAAAGACCGAAGAACATGCTTGTTGGCTTACACATTTTGACTCAATGTCACAACATGTAATAAGACATGTCACAAATGACCGAAAGACATACCAACAAAAATATGCACTACACATATCAACATATAAGAAACTAATCTCAAAACATAATTAGGAAGACAGAGAATATATTACAAAAACATGCTGTTCAAACTTTGCTTGTTATAAAATTAGCCAACCATAACTACTGCATAAACAAATTCCCTAACACAACAAAATAGCAACATACAACGATATATTGTTATTTTCATTATTACTTTAATACTTCTCAAACTTAACCTTCATGCTATTAGCCATTCCAAATAGCATTTTATGTGCACTACTTGAATTCAAACATATACAATTCATAAACTACTGAAAACTAAATTAGAAGTGTATACAAAGTGCCAGGAATTTTCAATAAAAGTACATAAGAAAAAATAGTAACATAATGGGAAAAAAAAAAAAAATAGCATGACTCTAACTAAATCTTACGACAAACTAAATTCACATAAGTCACTCAATTTTGGGAAACAAACAGGTAAGGATAGGTTATAAATTAATCCTTTTTTGGATTATCACATTTCTCTTAATTTCACTAAGCTTTTTGACTTCTTCTAAAAATGAGGATTATAAATAATAAAATAGAGTAAACATTATGCATGGTGAATTTATTAATTGAATGAAAACACATTAATATTTTTATAGAAACTGAATGTGCAACTTAGTTCATTGTTTGTTTCGTCAGTTTCAGTTGGCTTTGATAGCTATTGCAACAAATTATGTTGAAATCAACTCATCTTGTGCATATTAAACGTGATCAATGTTGTTTGAGGCGTAAGAAAAAGTTGAGCTCCAGAGAAAAACGTAGAGCTATAACTTTTGAAACTTTGAATAATTAGTAAATTATCAATTATCAAGTGGGTTCGACAGTTACTAATGTTATGAATAATATCACTAAAAAAATAAGAGAATACATAATCTTGTATACCGTACAAATTCACGTTGTCTCCTTAGGTAGAAAATATTACCTTTTTCATATATGAAGGCAACATTGCGTCCATAAAATCCAACGAACTATACTTTGTGGAAATATAAACCAATTTGAAGGAGAGATATATTTGTAGACTAATTCGTGGTCATTCGAAGAAACACATGTTCCTTGTTTAGATTATTATAGGAATGGTCACGTTATTCCAGCAACTAAATATCAAAGTGTAGAAAAGAAAAGAGAATGTTGGGCAGAAAATGATTAGAGTTTGTGAGGTAGAAGATTATGTATGATTTGGGCAAAAAGCATTGGATGTTGAAGAGAAGTCAAATTTAGTAGGGGACAGATGATACAGTTGGAAAGCAAAGCAGGTGAAAGTGAAGTGGGGAAGAGGCATTAAAGAATCGCGAACTTTGAACCACAACTTTACCCAAAGTGTTTGTGCTTTTGGGGGATAAAAGAAAGGAACGAAAGCACTTTTCAACAAAAACCACCGACCAATCACAAAGCTTCCCTCTCACACTTTGTACTCATAAGCAACATCCCGGAATCTTTGCTTGCTTTCTCCTCTCTACCAAACCAAAATAACAACTCCCATTGCCCCCATTAAAACAAATAAATTCAATTAATTAAATAAATTAATAAATTAGTGCACCTTTTGCTACCATTCACTTTTTATTATTATTTCTATTTTTTTTTTTATTGCTTAGTTTTAGGAACGTTCCTATTGAATAGAAAAATTGAATGTAACACATTTTACTTTATGATTTCTTCTTTTCTGTCTCTAGTTTTGGAAAACATAAATGGAACCATTATTTTATCATGGATGATTGTAATGTATGATGAAATTGGTTGTCATATCACCAAAAAAAAAAAAAAACAAAAAAACAAAAAAACAAAAATAGAAAGTTGAAGAATATTTAAGTTGTCATCGATATACCATTATTATAGTTTGTTAGTGATAATTTTTATCAACGATAGACTATTCTAATAATATATCATTGATACATCTTTTTATGCCTATCACTAATAGAATATTTTCACGTTCTATCACTAATTGATATCTACCATTTGCTAATTATTTTTATGTCTATTGCTAATGATTTTATTTTTTTTTTTTTGTATAGTCCTAATTTTGTGATAACTTTTTATTTTCGCTAGACTATTTGTTATGTCTATTAACAACATCTTTTTTCTATATATGTCTGGTGTTTTATGTCTATTACTAATAAATAGTTTCATATTTGTCATTAATAGACCATCTTTACTTCTATTAAAGATAGATGTCTATCATCTATATATATTTATCGCTTATATATATATATATATATATATATATATATTATTATTTTTTTTGAACTATCTTACCATTTTTAATCAATTATAGAAGTATACTATTTACTTTTAGACTATCTTACACTTTGTGTTCTTCAAAAATTACAAACATCATTTTTATTGGACTATCTTACCAAATAACACAAATCAAAGCATGCTTTTGTGTAGATTGATAGGCTATTTAGAATAGTTCGTTTACAACATTTCATGATTCGGTTCAATTCAAGAATGAAATCGATTCGTAAATTAGGCTATCTAAGTCTAATCATGTTAGTGATCTCCTAGGCTTATGACACTATTGAACTTAATTAATTGGGCATCTAGTTTAATTAAGTTCTTATTTAATGTATTTAAGTGCTTGTCAAAAAATTTCTGGGCAAATAGGCTATGCACTTATATGCATAAGAAATTATCTTTAGAAATCCTATGATCGATCGAACAATGCTATTATATTTTTCACACTTTCACCTTGCTTCATTTTGTTTTTTTGCACTTTAGTTTTTCCACACTTTAACTCTCAAACCGTACCAACTCCCTCCCCCTATTTACTGTTTTAGCTAGTAATTTAATTGGTTAAACTATCATTGCACTTTCTTGTGGATTGACACGGTCTTGGTACTAATGCTACTCATTAGTAGAGGTTATAAAAAAATCTCCGATTTTACAAGAATAATTTAAATATATAATTTTTTCTGAAATTGGTTTATTAAAAAAATCAACATACTTAGATATATAGTTTGTACGAGGGCCCTTATAAACATGAGAAATTATTTTAAATAAATACAATATCAAATTTTTGATAAATATAGAAAAAATTCATTTGTTGATTTGCAATAGAATTTGCAGTCAATAAAGGCTATCGTGGTATAGATAATAAATTTTTTAGACTCATTTTGCTATAAATATTGTGCAGTTAAATTCCTTCCTAATTTACTTTTTTTTTTAATAAAATAAATAAAATAACAGAACTTTTCAAACTTTATTTCTTTTTGACGGAGACTTCAAACTTTTTTTTCATTTTATTTTATTTTTTTTAAATTTCATTTTATTTGTTCGACTTGTTTACGGCATTTACATAACAAATCGGCGAAGGTATTCTCCATCTCAAGTCAATATAGTGGTTTGGTTCACGTATAAATCATATATAATATATATTATTTTTGAAAAATATATATAGTAACCCAATTGCTACGGCAAGTGTAGTGATATTATTTAATTCTTTTGCTTTCACATTTGTGTCTATTTCATCAAATATAACCATATAGATTATTTAATACATTTTTTAACTTTTTATTTTATATTTCACGTCCTTGAATCCTGGGAAAGTATGTAAAAAATCTCAAAATTTTCAATTCTAGTCTACCATACAGTTTTAATTTTCAATTTCTTGTTTGAAACATCATTGATGCATTTGATATTATTGAAAATTTACGAACCTACTAAATTCAAAATTGAAAGTTGTAGGTCTTATTAGATATAAAAATAAAGTTTATATCAAATATGTTAGTTAATTGTTCAAGAATTTTGAATATATGAGACATCTACTAGACACAAAATTGAAAATTCATAGATATGTTAGACATTTTATAAAGTTAAGAGACTCGATTATGATTTTGATTTCACACTACAAGCCTCTCTTTAAGAAGACCTATTCTGTGCCTGTTAGATAAAACATGAAAGTTCAAATACTAAACTTGTGATTTAACTTATTTATTCATAGATAGTAAATAACAAGAGTTAAATCTCAAATTCTAAAAAGTTTCAACTACATTCCTAAACTAACACATTACATTATTATATAATACATAAAAAGAAACTCTATTACATGAAATTAGTATATGGTGATGTAACCTTAAAACGAAATTAGGACTCAATTCGATTGGGGGAAATTCTCTCATTTGTACTTGGAGTTCTTATGAATAGTATATTTTAAAATTAGTTAAATTTATGTAAGCAACACGACTCAACTAATTTAAGTTATGATATTCTCAACCAGAAAGGAAAATATTTAAATTTCCATCCATACATTGTTGAACTTGGAAACACTAATAAAAAGAAATTTAGAAAATTGTAATGAAGAAATAGTTGAGACTAAATGTGTTAAAATTAACTTAATTTAATTCACATGAAACTTATACTATTAACCTCTAAAATTTGATTCAAAATAAAGTCTAAAACTAAAATTTATCGAAAATATAGAAACTATAAACTATTATGGGTTAACTCGAACTAAGATGCTAGGAGAACATTTCATATTGATTGATAATCCTAATTAGTTGAGGTGCAAGTAAATTGGTTGGATTGGATAGAAATATATATATATATATATAAAAAATATATATATATATATATATATATATAGTGAGTGATGTGTAAGAAGACGCAGGGCAGAGGGCAGCCATCATTTTGTACGAGAAAGACAAAGAAAAACTCCAATCCAATGCCTTTCCCTTCGACACAATCAATACCATTTTGATCTCTCATTTCTTCGCATTTTCCCAAACAAAAATCACTCCAACACATTTCTTCTCTCTCTCTCTCTCTACATTCTGTTTTGCTCTGCATGCGTCTTAAATGGGGAATCTCTGCGCCACATTCTCGCCGTCGAAACCACCGGCGAACACCTTCCCCAACCCCCCCTCCTTGTCCATTTCCAGCAACCGTTGGTCACGAATGCGCTCTTCGCGGAGAGAGAAGACCGGAGACTCGCTGACTTCGGAGCAGGCTTTGGAAGTGGCGGCGGCGCTTTTCCAGAAGCGTCCACTCGATTCTTCTGTGTCCTTTGATCGCTCTACTTCGCTCCGGCAGCCGACCTCCGGTAAGAAGAATCGGAACGCCTTGCCGCGGAGTTCGAGTTCTCGGCCTCGCTCCCTCACTGACCCTCTCCTTCAACCTCAGCAGCTTGTTAATCAGGTTCATCCAGTTTTGAATTTCATTGTGTGACTGATTGGTATGGATGATCGAGGATTGGATGTTTGATTGTTCATGGATGAGTTTTAATTCAAAGTTTTATGTTGTGGATTGTGAAATTGTGCATTTTGTTTGGGGAAACTGGATTTTTTCGGGTCAGTTTTGGACTAATTTTAGCGGGAAATTTGGTCGATTGGACCCTAATGGGAGCTTTTAAACATTCAAATGGATTCTAGTCGTTCAAAGTACGATGAAGTGAGTAATCGTTTTCACATCCTGTATTTAATGAACAACCTCGGTGTAACTGTTTGTTAAATTTAGACGTATTTAAACTGCAAGGAGAATAATTGAAAACTAATTTTGGATAACAGAGGGGAAAAGAATGATAGTCATAATTTTGGTTTACTAACTGTTCCATTTCTCTTTCAAACTATACACGATGAATTAATTATATATTTGTGTGCGTTTAATTCCTAAGATTTCAATTTAGAATTAGAATGAATTTATTATTATAAAGGACATAGGAAACAATGGCGTTCGTACAGATGAACTTCGACGTCAAGTTTCTAAACAAACCCATTGGATTGTTCAAATTATCAATGGAGTTTTGCTGATTGTTTGTCTTTTCCATATATTGATCAAAAGGTTATTTTCTGAGTGTCCTGCCAAAAGCATTTATGGTTCTAATAAGTTTGCAATTGACAGGATATAAAGCTAGATGACTTGGAAACAAATCACTTTGTTCTTGTCCATGGAGGTGGTTTTGGTGCTTGGTGTTGGTATAAAACTATAGCTCTTCTTGAAGAAGCAGGCTATAGAGCTACGGCAATAGACTTAACTGGTTCAGGAATTCATTCATTTGATCCAAACAGCATCACAGATCTCTCGCAATATGTGCAGCCACTTACTGATTTCCTTGAAAAGCTTCCTGATGGCGAAAAGGTTTTACTCATTTCCATCCTTTTAACCCAATTTCCTTAATATATACATACATACATACATACATACATACACACACACACACATGCACATATAGATATATCTTCTGAATGAATTGGTATTCATACATACTCGTGCTCATGGGTGTTGAGAATACACTGTATTAGATTCACTCGAGCCCAATTTTTGGACCACCTCTTGGGTCTAGTGGCGATTTAACAAAAATGTTATTGAGATAGGTTTTTTCTATTTCAATTGTCTATTTTTTTGATTGAGCTATTATATTTTGCACTTCACTTCCTCGAAGCTTAATTTCTTTCATCTTCTTAACGTATGCAGGTTATCCTAGTTGGGCATGATTTTGGTGGTGCTTGTATTTCATATGCAATGGAATTATTTCATTTCAAAATTGCAAAGGCTGTTTTCATCGCTGCAGCAATGTTGAGTGATGGGCAAAACACTCTTGATATGTTTTCCTTGCAGGTACTCTCATTCCCTGATATACATGATTTTGTAGCTTTGGACTTCATTATATGTGGAAACTTGAATTTCACATAAATGATTATGTGTATTGATATGTGTTGGAGTGCCTTGAAGCTGCTATCTGACCATCCTAATTTATATTCGTTTATGTATTATTTAAGATTTTGAGCCTAGAAGTTAGAGAGTAGTCATATATTAACCGTCTAACTCCGTTGGCGCCTCTAAAATTTGTATTATCTGATATTTCTCTCTAGTAAAAGTAGATCCCTCCTTTGCTTATGGACATAGCTAACATACTATTAGTGAACCACCCAAATTTTGTGTCAATATATATACTGTTTACATTTTCTCGCTTTTTTTATTGTTGATTTCATAACAGTATGAATGCTTTGCTTTCAAGAATTTAAATGCTGTTTTTTTCTTCATTCTTGTTCTTGGCTTTTATTCAATGCTGCTCAGACGATCTTTCCGCACTCTTCCAGTCATGTTTAATTTAGTTTACCTATGCTTGAATCTCTGCTAGGCTGGTTCAGACGATGTCATGCGACAGTCTCAAGTCTTTGTGTACTCAAATGGCAACGACAATCCTCCAACTGCTATCGAATTGACAAAACCATTGTTGAAGAACTTGTTCTTCAATCAAACTCCAGCCAAGGTAATTAACTTTTGTTTTTCGTTCATACTTTCTTGCAGAACTCAGTTGTATACCCATCGTTTTGGACAAGAAAAAAAAGAGAAACTCAATCAATTGATCATTCCATTATCCTAATTCAGGATGTAGCTTTAGCATCTGTTTCGATGAGACCGGTACCCTTCCCACCTGTGTTAGAAAAGCTACGCCTTTCAGACATGAAGTATGGATCGGTGAGACGATTTTACATACAAACCCTTAACGACAATGCCATAGCTGTCCCAATCCAGGAGAGCATGATCGAGAGAAACCCTCCAGAGCAGGTCTTCTATCTCAAAGGTGCAGATCATTCCCCTTTTTTCTCAAAACCTCAGGCTCTGCATAGACTATTGGTAGAAATCTCAAAGATCCAAAGACCTTAGAAACCAGTCTCTCTCACCAGCTAGATAGATAAGATCGGTCGCATTGAAAGTTTCTTCAAGTTTTGCTTTTTTGATATCCATGTGAATGAATAAAGTTGGTGGGACTTCACTGCAAGTGGGTGAAACGAAAGGGCCTGATCTTGCCACCTCATTTTCTATTTGTTTCTTTATCATTTTTTCATTTTTACATTTATTGAAAAGGCAATGAGGTTACAAGATGAGAATCATCTGGTCCCAATGGACAGGCTTATTGACCATAATTGGAGAATACAACCCAAAACTCGGGTCTTGTTACTTTTTTTATATTGTATTGAACTCTCAATAATATGAATGCAATTGGAGCTTTGAAGGAAGTTCAGAATACAAGTTTAGATGTCTGTTTCTATTTCATTCTATTTTTCCCTCTTTAGGGGAAGATAACTGCTAATCACATCTTTGTGACCAAACATGTAAATTTTAAATTTTATTAAATATGACCTTTTTTTTCCCTTGAAAATAATGAGGGGATTCAAACCTACAAGATTACCGACCATTAATTTATTTATTTATTATTTTTGGTATAAATGCTTAACCACCTTATGTTGAGCTTTGCTATTAAATTGTGATGTTTTAGTTAACAGAATTGGCACATGTGCCCATGAATGTTAATTTAGTTAAAGATTGAACAATACTATTCAACGAAAAGACTAAACGAAGCAAATCGTTAAAAGATTGAACAATACTATTCAACGAAAAGAATGAAGCAAAAAAAACTCGTATGGACATTCTAAAGCATTAAAATTTTCATTGATATGTCAATATATTTGTATAAAAATTTCCATGGACTATCGATAGATCAATTTGCACAATGTGATCGTATTTAGTGGAGCAATTGACATTTATTATATGGCACCTCATTTCTAATCCTTAGGTTTGGGCACTCATTTCTAATCCTTAGGTTTGGGAGCATCTATGCATTCAAAGCTAGACAAAGAGTAACGTAAGAAATTACCATGTAATCCCCTATAATTTTTCAAATGTAGATGATAGCGTATCTTTTTGGTTGACCAGGAAAGATTGGGATATTACAAAGTGAGTTTTGAATAAATGTTAGATTGCTTCTTGCCATGTATTGTGTGATGTACATGTCAAATTTTCATAAAGTGTGACTGAGTGTTCGAGGATTTTCATAAAGTGTAATTGAGTGTTCGAGTGTCGTCCAAGGGAGTTGTGGGCATTCAATAGACCAATTAGTATTTATAATAACGAGGCATGAACTTTAACTAACAAGTAGTATTAGTAGCAAGATCATGTCGAATCACATAAAACATAGAAAGATTAGTTTCACAAATCCTATTCTTTAGTTAAAGTGGTAAATGGAAATGGGCACCCTCAAGGAAAACTAGAAAGCTCTTTAGAAGCAATCCCAAGTGGTAAGTCCGTTAGGTGAAAGGGATTGCTAAACTAACATTTTTAAGGTTATTGAATCTTCAGGGGATTTTATTGAAATACTAATTAATGTTAGTGAGAAGCCAGAAATTTGTGGCTTCTCTTAATAACAATCTGATATCTAGATATGGTATTAGTATGGGCTCTTTCCTTTTGGTTCTATGTTTGATGATTCTAAGTAGTTTTGCAGTTTGGTTGCTAATTTCTGTACTATATTGATCAAAACCTGCAGAGTGTTTTGTTGTAAACATTATGGAGAATCTCGAAGCTGCTTCTTTGAGGAGTAGAAGGCTAGAGAGCTGCTTCAATACATATATTGGGTTTGGATAATCTCTATTTTTTTCTTTACTAATTACTTTACTAATTTGTATTTATATATATATATATATAACAGCAAAACTGACAACAACTATTTTTTAAAAGTAACCCAAATGAAGTCTAAGTCCACTAATGGGACTTTAAAAAAACATTGTCCCTCATATATCACCATAGGAATTTTGAAAAGTAAATTTTTTATTTTATTTTTAATTTTTTTCAAATCGTACTATCACGGTTTCTTCACTTTCTTAGATTCGACCACAGGATCAAAACAAATGTGTGGAACAACATTTAAACATACTTTTCTTTTTCTTCGTTTTGAAAATAAGATTTTGATGAATCCTTTGTCTCATACTGAAACTATCTTCCAAATTGCACGTCATAAGATGAGACAAAGACGGTTGCTTCTTAATCACACCCTTCCTTTGAGATTGGTTTATTTATCTCATAACATACTTTATATAAAAATATATCTATTCAATAGTTGACTTATTAACCATATCTTCACTACTTGAAGTGTTACGTACGAAATCAACAATTAAGAAAGGCAACTAATAGTAAAAATTAAATAATAGATGATAAGAGTCTCTTTCGGTGTCTATCACAAATATTTTGTTACATTTGTAAATAAATTAGCTCATGTTGCTATAGTTATGTAGTTAAGAACAACCCGAATTTTAATTTATAATTTACAAATCTCTCAATCTAATATGTATTAGTTAAATCAAAACGTACATGCTTCTTCCCAAATCTTTCCTCATCTCCCGATAGGGTCATTAATCTCAGAAAAGATAGTACCAGACATTCCTTTATTTTGTGTATAACTCAAATCATTGCTATTGGTTGTTGTCACATAACTGCTCACCCCCGACTCTGAGTCGTGTCTCCCATCACCGGTACTACTAAACAATGTTTCATCCAGAAACCACTGTTCTTCGCCGCTCCCCACATCATCTTCCGCTCCCTTCTTCTTCGATGCCTCTTGTAATTTCAATGCAAACTCCAATCCCCACACCACGTCGTTCATCGATGGCCGCTTTATGCCATCGTCTTCAATGCAACCCACAACGATCTCTATGAACTTTCTCAAGCATTCTAGCGATATCTCATTTTTAATGTTGGGGTCAATGGTTTGAGCCACCGTGTTGTCGCGGTGGCACCGTCGTACCCACTCTGCTAGGTACACTTGCTTCTTGTCTGCAGCACGTATCAATGGTGGACGAGCGCAAAGTACTTCACAAAGAACTACCCCGAATGAATATACATCAGATTTTTCGGTTAGTTGTTGCCGTCTGTAGTACTCTGGGTCTAAGTATCCAAAGCTGCCTTTAACAACTGTGCTAATGTGTGCATTATTGGGCATGTTTGCTGGCCCGACTTTCGATAATCCGAAATCCGAAACTTTTGCAATCCATTTTTCATCAAGTAAAATATTAGTGGTTTTGACGTCACGATGGATGATGGTGCGATTGGCTCCTGTGTGGAGGTAGTGTAACCCTTTTGCTGCTCCAATGCAAATTTGGAGACGTTGATTCCATGTGAGAGGTTGTTGTTCGTCATTCCCATAGAGATGACTACGGAGAGTTCCATGGGACATGTAATCATACACAAGAATCATTTCATTTCCATCGTTACAATATCCAATTAGGGAGACGAGATGGAGATGACGAAGTTGAGAGAGCATCTCAATCTCTGTCTTGAACTCATGCGCCCCCTGTTTTGAACCTGGTTTCAACCGCTTAATGGCCACTTGGGTGGCTCCATCGTCAATGTAACCTTTGTACACGTTACCAAATCCCCCAACACCAATTATGAAAATTTCATCAAAATTCTTTGTAGCGTCTTTAATCTCCCCCAATGAAAAGTGTCGACATATATCAGAAGGCAGATTTGAGTTACGGGTCTTACTTGATTTGTTTGATTTGTTCGTCCATGTTAAGTTTGAAGCCCACCAGGAAGTTCCATCACTGGAGGTTTGATCTGTAAATGTTTTGCGTCGTCGAAATAAAAACAAACCGAGAGCCAATATTGCCACCACACCTCCAACCACGACAGGTATTACAATTCCCACAATTTTAGTATTTGATGAATTGTTCGATTGTGGGATGGATGGTGGAAGAGATTGGGCGGGTGCAGTGGGAGGTGGATCTGGGTTTTGGCCACCAAGGTTACCATTCAAATCGTTTATTTTGAAGATTTCAACACCATTCAAGATCACGTTGTTCAATCTCGTCTTAGCGTCATCTGGGTTTGCTTGAAGCTTTACAGAGAGATTCACCTTCTTTTGATTGGTATTAGACACAAAAATACCATAATCTTCATACATAGGACGACCTTTCCCTCCAGCCCGTTGAAATACATCGATTCCTTGGTCAGCCATATTGTTTCCAATATAAATCAAGAATACTCTGTCACCTGCAGCAGTGATTTCAGCTTCAAACTCACAGAAATGAAGGCGGAGCATGTAATGGAACCCAGGATCTACAGGGTACTCCCATGTGAGGTTGTAGCTCTTATTAAGCGTAGTATTTGGACCCATGGTCCGTGCAGTGCGATACACATTTCCTGGCGCCATGTATGGCGGAATATTAATATAATCGAGTTGTAAAGATAAGTCAGCAGGTCGAGCATCATATACATATCCATTCAACAAATTACTTTCCTCTGTCCAAGTCCGAAACATTCCAGTGTCGTTAACAGGGGAGATGGGATTTCCGCCAATATTCATCTTGTATACCCTCTCAAGAGACGTGTTGTTATCAATTAGGCGAAACTGACTATTCTGGTTGATGATGTTCAACCCCCTACCACCATTGTCGTTTTTGGGATAATAAAGATTTAGAGGCATGGATACAATCTCAATCCCATTGATAAAAGCATAAGAATCTTGATTTGTGGGAGAGAAAGTAATGTTAAACATTTGATCATTTCCCTCAGCATAAACACAAAACTCAGGAGTAATGGTTGGGGAAGGAGGATCAGAAGCATCGGCATTGAGGGAAGCATTGAAATTGGCCAGAAGAGTGTGGAGAGCAGTTTTGACAGAGAAGACAGCTTTGAAACGGTCGAAGTTAGAGTAGAAAGCAGGGTAAAAGTAAAGGCGAATGAATTTCTTGCCAGGACTCAGCGGAAAAGAGTAGGTGAATTCAGAGCGGGAGAGGCGTGCTGTTACGTAAGGGACACCAGTGACCGGAGAGGACTGCGTCTGAGCTTGTGAAATGATGGATACGCCGTTGTGATGGAAATCGGAAGAGAAGAATTTGGATTGGACGTCGCCGACCCAGGTGCGGTCGTCTCCAAATGTAGATGAATTTTCGGAGGAACCACAATTAAGAAGTATATTGTCGGTAGCATTGTAGGGCGGTGGCGAGTCTCCAGAAACAGAGAGGGAGAGAAAATGGAGGTAGAAGAAAGTGAGTAGGAAGGTTGTGGCGTAATCCCCCATTAGAGAAGATAGAGATTCTTCATGAAATTGAAGAAGATTTTAGAATTTATATGTATGAAAGAAATGAGTTTAGATCAAATGTGAGTGTTGGGGAGGAAAATAGAGAGAAGGTGTAGAAGTAGCTTTTGAAATGCGTAAGAGAGAGGGCGGCGAAGAAGTCTACGATTGAAAAGTCTTGCTTTCTTATCTCTCTATCTTTCCACTAAACAATTCTTTATACAAAGAAATTGTTTAAGAATTGTTTATAAGATGATTCACTATGATTGGAATACCTTTTCATTGACCAAAAATGACACTCTCTCTACCTTAAATTTTATACACAAATTGGAGCTACCCACTTGCAATTAGCCATCGTTTACAAATAGCATATATATAAATGGTAAGAATTGAAATCTCAAATTTGAAGATGATAAAATCCCTTCTCATAATTTTGTTCCACCATAAAAAAGTAGTTCATCTCCCAAGAGGGTTCTTAATCTGAGAGAAAATAGTACTTGACATTCCTTTATTACATACATAACTGGAATCATCACTATTGTTTATGCTTGTGCTTATGCTTATGTCGGACTCGAACCCATGATTCCCATCACCAGTATTACTAAAAAACGTCTCCTCCATCAACCACGCTTCTTCCCTCTCGTCGTCATCGTTGCCTTCCACATCATCTTCAATTCCTTTCTTCTTTGATGCCTCCTGTAATTGCATTGCGAACTCCAATCCCCACACCACATCGTTCATCGATGGTCGATTTATTCCATCGTCTTGGATGCACCTCACTGCGATCTCCATGAACTTCCTCAAGCACTCTGGCGAGATCTTGTTCTTGATGTTTGGGTCAATGATTTCAGCAACTGTGTTGTCACGGTTGCATTGTCGGACCCACTCTGCCAAGCACACTTGCTTCTTGTCTGCGAGCCTCATCAATGGTGGACGACCGCACAATACTTCGCAAAGAACTACTCCAAATGAATATACGTCGGATTTTTCAGTCAATTGTTGCCGGCGGTAGTACTCTGGGTCTAGGTAACCGAAGCTACCTTTCACTACTGTGCTGATGTGTGCTTTCGACATGTTTGTTGGCCCGACTTTTGACAACCCAAAATCAGAAACCTTCGCCACCCATTTCTCATCCAGTAAAATATTAGTGGTTTTCACATCACGGTGGATGATAGTGTGTTTGGCCCCAGTGTGGAGGTAGTGTAATCCTTTTGCAGCTCCAATACAGATTTGGAGGCGTTGCTTCCATGGAAGAGGTTGTTCATTATCGCCATAAAGGTGATCACGGAGGGTTCCATGAGTCATATAATCATACACTAGAATCATTTCGTTTCCATCATTGCAATATCCAATTAAGGAAACAAGATGGAGATGACGAAGTTGTGAGAGCATCTCAATCTCTGTCTTGAACTCATGTGCTCCTTGTTTAGAACCTGGTTTCAACCGTTTAATTGCCACTTGGGTAGCTCCATCATCCACATAACCCTTGTACACGTTACCAAATCCACCAACGCCAATGATGAATATGTCGTCGAAATTTTTGGTGGCGGCTCTAATCTCCGCCAATGAAAAGTAACGACATAGATCAGAGGGAAGATTTGAATTGCGAGACTTGCTAGATTTGTTCGTTGATATGGAGTAAAGAGCCCACCACGAAGTTCCGTCGCTAGAATTTTGATCCGTAAATGTTCTGCGTCGCTGAAAAACAAACAAACCCAAACACAATATCATCGCAACCACACCTCCAACCACGATTGGTATTACAATTGCCTTGATTCTACCATTTGAATTACGTGAGATTGGTGGTGGTGGAAGAAACTGGGTGTGGGTAGTCAGAGGTGGGTCTGGATTTTGGCCAGCAAGGTTTCCATCTGAATCGTTTAATTTGAAGATTTCAACTCCATTCAAGATGACGTTAGTAAATCTAGTCCTAAAGTCATCTGGATTTGCTTGGAGGGTAACAGAGAGATTCACTTTCTTTTGGTCATTTCTGGAGACAAGCACAACATAATCTCTACGATATGGAATCCCTTTTCCTCCAGCCCAACGAAACACATCAGCGGATTGCTCAGCTATCGTGTCTTTTATATAAATCAAGAACACTCTATCATCTACATCTTCAATTTCCTTCTCAAACTCGCAGAAATGAAGACGAATCATGTAAAGAAACCCAGAATCTACAGGGTACTCCCATGTCAGGTTATATCTCTTGTTCTCTGTAGCATGGGGCCCCATTGTTCGAGCGGTTTTATACACATCGTCTGGCGCAGTGTATGCCGGAATTTCCCTACTGTAATTGAGTTGGATATCGTTGTTGGCAGGTTGAGCATCGTAGTAGTTGGAATTCTTGTCCACCAACAAATAATCCTCCTGTGACCAAGCTCGAAACATTCCAGTGTCTGCTGCAGGGGAGATGAACGCTCCACCAATATTCATTCGATATACCATCTCAAGAGCTGTGTAGTTTTCAATGGGGAAGAACTTATTATTTTGGCCAATCAGCCTCAATCCCCGGCCGCCTTCATCGTTTAACTCTAATGGTGTATAATAAAGATTGGAGGGCATGGATACAATCTCAATCCCACTAATAAAAGCATACGAGTTTCGATCTGTGGGAGTAAATGTAAGGTTTAATTTGTGATCATTTCCCTCCACATACACACAAAATTCTCGAAAAATCTCATTCCCACCAGAAGCGTCAGCGTTGACAGAAGTATTGAAATCACGAAGCAGAGTGAAGAGACCAGCTGTAACAGAGAAGCGAGCTTTGGAGCGGTCGAAGTTTTGGTAGTTAGCAGAGTAGAAATAGAGTCGAAGGAATTTCTGGCCGGGACTTACCGGGAAAAAGTAGGTGAATTGGGAGCTTGAGAGTCGGGCTGTCATGTAAGGCACTGTGGTGGCTGAAGTGGACTGGATATCTGCCCCTAAACTCACGGATGCACCGTTTTGTTGGGGATCGGAAGGGAAGAATTTTGAGTCGATGTCTCCGACCCAGATGCGCTTTTCCCCAAATTGAGATGAGTTTCCATGGAAACCGCAATCAAGGGCTATATTGTCGATGGGTTGGTACGACGGCAGAGAGTCACCGGCAGCACCGAGGAGGAAGAGAAAGTGGAGGTAGAAAAGAGGCAGAAAGAAGGTTGTAGTTGAAGAATGTCGATTAGTTATACAGTCCGCCATTGGAGGAGATAGAGATTATTGTTCTTGTTCATGAAAGAAGATTTTGGAGATAAGAGTTGAAAGAAGGTTTAGGTTGTTAACAGTGAGAGAGAGAAGTGAGCGTAACAGAACTGTAAAGAGGTGGGGAAGAAGATGGAGAAAAACGTGTAGGAAGTCAGTCTCATAAGCAGTATAAGAATTGCCCACTTAGACAAGTTGTTAGTTTATTATTATTATTATTATTATTATTATTATTATTATTGTGATTGGAAGACTTTTAATTCACCAAAAATGTCACCATCTACGCTATGATTTAATCATTTACGCAAATTGGGCCTTCCAACCCCAATTACTCTATTGTTACTCTTAACATCCATCAATGCTAAAATTAACTTACCTTGAATTAGTATAACTATGTACCCACAGATTGTGGTTTGAATCATTTACTTTTATTCCACTCAAAACCAAAAAAAGAAAAGGTAAAATTAGGGAACAAAATTATTATTATTATTATTATTATTATTATTATTTTAAAGAAAAGTATTACTCAAAATAAATTGTCAATTTAAGAACAATAAATTAAAAGGTAATTGTAATGAGTATCAATTTTTTTTTAGACTCTCATGGTCTATCAATAGGCCATAAGAGTCTATCTAAAAGTCTATTACTGATCGACTTTGCTTTGAAAATGTTACTATATATACATTACTTTTTTTTTTTATATATATTTGCAACTAATATTCCACCAAATTTTAAATTGACAATTTAAGTAAAAAAATAATTTGATTTTTCAACTTTGATGGGACATCTAATCTGATCCTCTACCATCTTTTCATATATATATATATATATATATAACAATTTTTTTATGGGACAGTTATCCACAAGCCTACTAACTTAAATTAAATAGCATAGCACCTCACAATTTCTCAAAAATCATTTTAATTATTGTCCTTCTAAATTAAAGTATTTGTTCTCTGTCGTATGCATTACAAGGCCATGACCGACAGGGACTTTTCACCTTTTTCTCTCTCTCTCCCACCACATTAACTCACGTCTATGATTTTGTGTTAGTATTTGGTCGACTTTTCTCTTCTTCTTCTTTTCTAAAACTTTCTTAAATATCTCGAGACTAGACTCGATTCAAGCTCAGCCCAAAATAAGTTAATATTTGACCTACTCAGCACATTTCAATTTATTTATTTATTAGATTGAATATGAATCATGTTTGTTTGTGTCATATTTGGATTGACCCATTCGGCCGGCTCAATACACTTACCATCCAACTCGATGTATATGTATAATTTTTTATATATTATATTTGATATAGAAAGGTTTTTTAAAATATATTTATATTTATCATAGATTTTGGTTACATAAATTTTTAAATATAAAAAATTAATAAAAAATTTTAAGACAATACTAAATAAAATTTGAGAAATTATTTAAAATGACAAAATTGTTGAAAATATTTATCAATAATAACAAAATATCACAATCTTCAATAATAACAAAATATCACAATCTATTTGTGATGGACTACTATCTAAACACATATAGTAGTCCATCGCGGTCTATTGAAGTTTAACATAAATAAACAGTAAAATGTTGCTATATTTGTAAATATTTTAGTTCATTTTCCTATATTTGAAGATAGTCTTATAGTTAAGTATATGCCAATTTTTTTTTTATTTTAAAATGCAAATGTAATAAGATTTAGATGCCTATCATTAATTGATAGTGACATTTTGCTATATTTGTAAATAAGTTTGCTCATTTTGCTATGTTTAAAAACAATCCTTAATTATTAATATATCATAATTTTTTTAAAAATTATAATATTTCTTATTAAACATAGAAGTGCTTGCAAAATGGGCAAAACAAAGTTACTAATATTAGGCTCATAGCACAAACCCTTCAGTTTTTGCAAAAATAGCAAAAAAACAAGTCCAACCTACAATTTTAAACCGTAAATACAAAAAATGTCTAGATATACCTAATACATATGATACACCTCATATACTTGATATACACGTTTATAGTGTTGATACGCGTGACTAACATACTATTAATATACTTTATAATAATATACACGTTAATATTGCTGATATACTTAACTGATATATTGTTAATATACTTTATAACAATATACATTTTTTATACTACTGATACACTTAACTGATGTACTTGATAATGACACTCGTTTATATTGTTGATATATACTTGACTGATATATTTGGTATACTTGAAAATGATGTACTCGACTAATTAACTGTTGATAAATTTACCAATCGTTCACTAATTTATACTGCTAATATATTTGATTGATATTCTATTGATAAATGATGCACTTGACTGAGTTTAATATACTTTATGATGATACACTTATATATTTTTTTTAAGTATATATAATGTATAATAATACATTCTTTATTTAAGTATATATATCACTTATCTATCAACATATACTTATTTATCTTTGAGTAATAGAAGGAAATTGATATACTTAATACAAAGTATATATTGATATACATCCTTTTAAGAAAGAAAATAACAAGAAAAAAAATTATGTTACACAAACTAATACCAGATAAATTAAGCCCAAAAAAAAAAAAAAAAAAAAATTTTAGAAAAAAAAAAATAAAAAAAAAAAAAAAAAAAAATTTTAGAAAAAAAAAAATAAAAAAAAAAAAAAAAAAAAATTTTAGAAAAAAAAAAATAAAAAAAAAAAAAAAAAAAAATTGAAGCTCATCCCACCGTTGTTGAAAATAAAATGTCGTAAAAGTTGAGGTTGTGATTCCGATTATAGAGTTTGTTTTTCATTGAGCATCGTCATGGTGAGAAGAGAAGAGAACTACTCCCTCAATTTGCTCCTTATAATTTTCTTGAAAGTAACCCTAAGAAAATAGTTAGGTTAAGAAACATGAAATTTGAGAAAGAAATCACCGCCAACAACATGCAATGCAAGAAGTTTTCTTTTTCTTAAGGACGGGGAGATCGATTGGAAAGCAAACTTTGAAGGTGCAGAAGGGTAAATTTGGATTATTAAAAAAAAAAAAAAAAAAAAAAAAACGGAAATTATGATATAAATATTTTGCTATATTTGCAAAATGATAAAGAACGGATTACCTTTCTTACGAAGATCCAACAAACGATTCTTCGTATAAATAAACCGTACTTCGAAAACTTCATTAAAAAGGGAGAAATTTTCATTTATAGAGAATAATGATGCTTATAAAAAAAAGTTCTCTTGAGCAATTTGAAAAAAAGACATATTTATAGACCATTCGAGGCTCTTTTTCAAGTTGGTTACGTTGAAAAAGGCATGTTCATTCAAGAAACAATGTAACTCTAATGAATGGTCATATACCATTTATTCCAACAGATAGTGATGCATCCTCTTTGCGACTTTGAAAAATGTTCGACAACCAAGGATCATATTTGAAATGATACATATAATTCATGACTCTATTGGTCAATTAGAAAGTATGCGTGCTTAAAAGGAAGTTTTTTGGGGGATAAAAACAAAGGAAAAGACCAAGACTTTTTCAACCATAGCCTCGTCAACACCCTTGGTCTCCTTTTTTTAAAATGTACATACACGTGTATATACATAATCCGTGACTTTTTTGGTCAATTGGAAAATATTTGTATGCAGAAAGGAAATTTTTGTAGATAAAAACAAAATAAAAAGACCAAGACTTTTCAACTATAATCTCGTCAATACATCATTCATATAGATATATATGAGGCCCCGCATACATTAATATATCATGCTACATTAGATACATGTCCATCGATATAATTAATCACTCATGAGTAGTCAACATTTATCCCTTAATTATTTTGGTTGAATAAGGGCAAAACATATTATCATATCAATTTTGCGTAACTCTAGGTCATTTTAGTAGTATCTGTTACTTACTCAAATAACAAGCAAATTTATTTATTTATATTGCTTAAAGAAATCTTGATCAAACCTTAAAATAGGAACATAATTTAAATTAAACTTTTGAGAATTAATTTCTAAGTTTGACGTTTAATTGATCATCAGACCTAATTAAAAATTGTCACTTTATTTTTTTTCAAAAAAAAAAAAAAAATTATTAAAAAAAATATTTTCTAAATGCGTAGGACTGACTACTCACCATTGCTCTTGGATGAATGAAATTAAAAGCTAGAATGTTTAAATTGATGGTGGGGTAAAAGATAAACTTAAAATAATAATAATAATAATAATAATAAGAATAAACATAAGAATTTGTGTGGATGTAAAGACTTTTTCAACCACATCCACTCTCAAATATCTAATGAATTAAACGCCAAATTATTTTTTCACGATAGGGACTTTACTTCTTTCCATTAATCTCTTCGACTCGTTTTCACTCACATTTATGATTTCTGGTTCTGCTGCAAAGAATTGTGTTTTTATAAATTTCTTTCTTTCATATGGTCTGAAGAAACTTGTATCAATGGCGGACTATGAGACAAAACATGCAACCATATTCCTATTCCCTTTCTTCTACCTCCTCGTTGTCGGTGACTCAGAGTCAGCCTACAATCCCATCGACAATATAGTTGTTATTTGTGGTTTTAATGGCAACTCAGTTGTACTAGAAGACACTCGCACATGGGTCGGAGATGTCAACTCAAAATTCTTCCCTTCCGATTTCCATCACAACAACGCCTCAATTGCTTTGCCGGCACTGATCCAACCCTCCTTCACCGTTTACGCAACAGCACGACTCTCCCGTTCCGAATTCACCTATTCTTTTCCGGTGAGTCCTGGCCAGAAGTTCATCCGCCTCTACTTCCACTCTGCTCCGTACCCCAACTTTGACCGCTCCAAAGCCTTCTTCTCTGTTAAAGCCGGTCTTTCCTACACTCTTCTCCGTGACTTCAATGCTTCTGCTAATGCCGATGCTTCTCATTTGAATGAAATATTTAGGGAATTTTGTATTTGTGTGGAGGGAAATGATGAGAAGCTCAATCTTACTTTCACTCCCACTAATCAAGACTCGTATGCCTTTATTAGTGGGATTGAGATTGTATCCATGCCCGCATACATTTATTATACACCAGTTCAGCCCAACGATGGAGGACTGGTTACTAGAGACTTAAAGCTCATCGGCCAAACCAATCCATTCTTCCGAATTGAGAACAACACATCTCTGGAGACCGCATACAGAGTAAATCTTGGTGGAAGCCCCATCTCCCCTGTTGATGACACTGGAATGTTTCGGACTTGGTCAGAGGATAATAATTTGTTGAATGGATACATATACGATGCTCGACTTCTTAACACAGAAATTCATCTCAAGTACAGTCTAGTGCCACCATACACCGCACCCCAACTCGTGTATCGAAATGCTCGGACAATGGGACACAATGAAACTCTTAACAAAAGCTACAACCTCACGTGGGAGTACCCTGTTGATCCTGGATTCTATTACATGCTTCGCCTTCATTTTTGCGAGATTGATCCGAAAATCAACGACATAAATGAAAGATTGTTCCTAATATACATTAGAGACGAGATCGCTGAGGAGAATGCTGATGTGTTTCGTTGGGCTGAGGGGAAAGGGATTCCATATCTCAAAGATTACGTTGTGTTTGTATCTTCTGGTGGTAGCAAAAACAAAGTGAATCTCTCTGTTAAGCTCCAAGCAAGTGGAGATGTGTTTAAAACTACGTGGGCCACTGTTCTCTTGAATGGAATTGAAATCTTCAAGTTAAATGACACAAATGGTAATCTTGCTGGACAAAATCCAGACTCACCTTCTATCTTCCCCACTGCTCAAATTCCTTCGTTGCCATCGAAGACAAAGAGTATAGTGGTGATAGTTGTAGTAATAATGGTAGTGGTGGGAGGTGTCGTGTCTATGTTAGCTTTTGGTGTGTTTGTTCTTCGACGAAGCAAAACATATACGGACCATACCTCTGGTGACGGAAGTTCCTGGTGGGCTATTATACATTCTATATCAACCAACAAATCAAGCAAGACCCGCAACTCCAATCTCCCTTCTGATTTATGTCGTTACTTTTCACTAGCCGAGATCAAAGCCGCTACCAAAAATTTTGACGATATTTTCATCATTGGCGTTGGGGGATTTGGTAACGTGTACAAAGGCCACATTGACGATGGAGCCACCCAAGTGGCAATTAAGCGGTTGAAACCAGGTTCAAAACAAGGTGCGCATGAGTTCAAGACAGAGATTGAGATGCTCTCGCAACTTCGCCATCTCCATCTTGTCTCTCTAATTGGATATTGTAATGATGAAAATGAAATGATTTTAGTGTATGATTACATGTCGCATGGAACTCTCCGTAGTCACCTCTACGGGAGCAACGAACAACCTCTCACGTGGAAACAACGTCTCCAAATTTGCATCGGAGCTGCAAGAGGGCTACACTACCTCCACGCCGGTGCCAAACACACAATCATCCACCGTGACGTAAAAACAACAAATATTTTATTGGACGAGAAGTGGGTGGCAAAGGTTTCCGATTTTGGGTTGTCAAAAGTCGGACCGATGAACATGTCGAAAACCCACATCAGCACAGCAGTGAAAGGTAGCTTTGGTTATCTAGACCCAGAGTACTACCGTCGACAGCAGCTCACTGAAAAATCTGACGTGTATTCATTCGGAGTAGTTGTGTGCGAAGTACTTTGCGGTCGTCCGCCGTTGATGCGGCAGGTGGAGAAGAAGCAAATGCATCTGGTAGAGTGGGTCCAGCAGTGCGCCCGCGACAACACAATCGCTCAGATCATCGATCCGAGCATCAAGAAGGAGATCTCAGCAGAATGCTTGAGAAAGTGGATAGAGATTGCAGTGAGTTGCACCCAAGACGAGGGAATAAAGCGGCCGTCGATGAATGATGTGGTTTGGAGTTTGGAGTTCGCATTGCAGCTACAGGATTCATCAAAGAAGAAGGGAGGTGAAGATGGGGGTGACAGCTGTGTGAGGGAGGATGAGAAAGAAATGGAGGAAGAGTCAATGTTCTCCACTAGTGTTGATACCACGACGCCAAGTAGTGAAGATTCGGGAAAATGGAAGTCGGGGACTGTGTTCTCTGAGATTATGGAACCCACTGCACGATGAAGAAGAAGAATGATTTATTTGGAGTGATTTTTCATTGATTTGCAGTTATATTTGTTGTGGCAACAAGTTTACATGAATAAAATTAGTGTTATTTTGTAAACAATCAATTAGGAGTAAGTGTTGCTCTATATGGAATATATTCTTGGTCGTGGTTGCTGCACTTCTTTTCAATTAACTATTTTTCTCAGTTTTGTTAAAATAAACCATTTTAATTAGCAATTTTTATGGACATGTCCATTCATCTCTATGTTGATGTTAAATCTATTAAAATGTAAAAATATTGATAAAATGATACAATCTAATTTTTTTCCAAAAAAAAAAAAAAAAAAAAAAAAAAAAAAAAAAAAAAAAAAAAAAAAAAATTTTTTTCAAAAAAAAAAAAAAAAAAAAAAAAAAGAAATTGCTTAAGAGTTAAGAAGATGTTAAGCGTAGTTGGACAAGAGAACGTGAGAATAAACACTAACAATAACAATAATTTGAGAAATCCAAAAAAAAAAAATGCAGACAAACTTATAAGATAAATGACCCAATTCAAAGGGAACCTTAACCCACTGTATCTATCCTCATCTTTAATGATTGATGTGCAATTTGTAACACAGCTTGACTACAAAACGAAAGTTATTTAAAATCTTGTTCCTACTTGTTTGTTTTGCTAGTGTGTTTGCATCTAAGAAAAGTTTCATAGAATATATGATTAGAAAATAAGGTTAAATTGTTGAAATTAATTTTAAAAATTAATTCATGTGTAGGTAACGAATTAAATAATAGGATATTTGTAATAAATAGCAAAATAAAGGAAAAAACTCTAAAAATATAGTACATTTTTTAAAGTATTTGTAAATATGTCAAATATTGGCTAATCAACTTTTGAATTTGTGTGATTTTCAATTTTACCCTCCCTTATCTTGCATAACTTCTTTTCTTTTTCTAGTTTTGGCTCTCATTTCTTCGATCTCCTCATATTTTCTTTTCTTTTCTTTTTCCTTTTCTCTTTCTAATTTTTTTCCATCTCCCCAATCCCCTCATATTTTCTTCTAAAAAAAAAAAAAAAAAAAAAAAAAAAAAAAAAAAAAATTTTTTTCAAATCTTCTCATATTTTCTTCTTCCAATTTTTTTCTTTTCTTTTTTCAATTTTTCTTCCATCTCCCCAATCTCCTTATATTTTCTTTTTTTTTCCCCCCATTTTTTCTTCCATCTCCCCAATCTTCTCTTATTTTCTTCTTCCTCTTTTTTTTCCTTTTCTTTTTCTAGCTTTTGCTTCCATCTCCCCATTCTCCTCATATTTTCTTCTTTTTTTTTTTCCTTTTTTTTTCCAATTTTTCTTCCATCTCCCCAATCTCCTCGTGATAATATAAATCTATCAGTGATAGCCACTAATGTACATTTCTTTTTCCTATTTTTCTTCTATCTCTCCAATTTCCTCGTTATAATATAAATCTATCAATCATAGCCACTAATATACATATAACTTAGTCACTCAAAGAATTATATCCTTGATTGAAGAATTCACTGGCTATCACTCATGTTTTTAAATGTTAGAATATAATTCACTAAATCTTTGTGTATCGGTAGTATCCATTATTAGTAATATTAGTGATAGAGCTTAGATAGATATCTGTCATATTTATATATCGATGATAATCAAACTTAGGTAGATATCAGTAATAGAAAGTCTATTATTGATAATCATGATAAAAGTTTTTCAATAATAGCCATTGATAGATTTGCATGTCAATATTTTAAAATTGATTATTACTAATAAAAGTCTATCAGAAATAAGCACTAATATTTTCTATCATTGATATCTTAATCTTTGATGATTTTCTATCATTGATATCTTAATCTTCGATGATTTTCTTTCACAATTAATAGCCATTTATAGAAGTGTATCATTGGTAGCCAACTTAGTGGAATTAATTAATAAAGTTGAATCTCAAACTAAAGTGTAAGTGACATGCCTAGAAGATATCACTAATAGTATGTTATCAGTGATAGAAGCTATCAACGATAGCATGTTATTTGATGGTAAAAATGAATGACAAAAGTTATCCCTAATACCATGTTATCAGTGATAGAAACTATCATCGATAACCATGATATACATGATATCAATGATATAATTTAGGTGATGTCCTTATATCGATAATATCAATGATATAAATGTTGATTACATTTGATGAAAGTCTATCATTGATGCCACTACTAAAAGCTATCGGTGATATGACTTAGGTAGATATCAGTGATAGTTACTTATAAACCTCTCATTAATAGACTTCTATTACTTATAGCTTTAAATGTTAATCCTTGAAAGTTGATAGTTTCCTTTTAAAGTTGATAACTACTTATAAAAGTCTACCATTGATAACCACTAATGGCCTTTAGTGTTAATAGTTCAAGCTTGATTCCAATTGATGGGTATCAATAATAGCCACTAAATGATAGCAAATTGAAAGCTAGTATTTCAAGTGTTACTATTTTAAGGTTGTATTAATATTTCTTAAATCTAAATCTATCATTGATAGCTATCACTGATAGTTGTTATTAGTGATAGCTTACAAGTTGAGAAAATCAGAAGAAGCATGAAATGGCAGGCTGAACATAGGCTTTTCAATCATTTACCAATATGACTATCACTGATAGCTGCTATCAGTGATATCTGGCACTAATTTTGTACTATATCCTTAATATGTTTTTCCTTGTGCTATATTTTTTATTACTTTGAGCTTGATTGCTATTTGTGCAACCAACCCTAAACAATAAATTATATTTGGGCTATTTAATAGTCATATTGAGTATCTGGTTAACTACATACATGGGCTTATGAGTGATAGCTCCATAAAAGAGCTTTCTTAGATTTGATAAATCGTATTTGCTCGAGACATCTTATGTGCTTAAATGTTTTCTTTGTAGGAAATCGAGCTTAAGGAGTATTTCAAAGTGTTTAAGGTGAATTAGGGATAAATTGGAGCAATTGAAGCTTGACAAAAGAAAAAAAGACCAATGGGATATTGTAAACTCCTTCCCTTCGCATTTAAATACATTAAGCTTAAAATAATAATAATAATAATAATAATAATAATAATAAAATAAAAATTAAAAAAAAAAAAAAAAAAAAAAAAAATAATAAAAAAAATAATAAAAATAAAATAAAAATTAAAAAAAAAAAAAAAAGGAAAAAAAATCCCTATTCTAGAGTTAATTTTCGAGGCCAACACATTTAATTTACAGACATATATTGAAAACCACATTTGTCATTTATCAAAAACAAACAATATTAATTGAGTGAAATAAAATGCAAATGACATAAATTAAAACCTCACACATACTCAGCAATTGTCCTTCTCACATGTTCTTTTAGCAGGTGCGATCAAAGTGACTTCTACAGATTTTTGGCTTGGGGGATCCTGGACCTGTGATACATGGCATATACTTTCCCAAGTAAAACCGACCACATACGCTTTCATCTTGCCTTCTGGTCTTTGAAGTAACAGAATCATCAACCATATTTTCTTCAACACCGATGCATTCTTCAGGGAAGCCACTGCAAAACATGCTCTCGCTCTCGTTAACAAACTTCGAACCAAGTATAGGAGGAGTAGCCTTGCTGTCACTCCCCCTCATCACCGTCAAAATTACGACTGCCATCGCCATGATTGTTGTCGCCGCCATTGCAACTCCGGCGTCGTTGAAATTGGAACACACAAAAAGGGGTAATGAGTTTGTGGACGTAAACCTAAGTTTATAGGAAATGAGTGAATGATCAAAATTATATTTATATCGTCACCACGTGCCTTTCACTGTCTAAATAATTGGGTGTTCTTTTGTTTCACTCGCCGACAATTGGATCAAAATGAATCAGCCAATATCATTAAGTTATATATAATGTCTAATTTTACCAATATTCTATTAAAACCCAACTAAAATAGTAATTATATATATGCTAAACTCATGCTAGTTTGTTGTTAGTGTGTTAGCACGGTATTTTGTAAGGTTTATAATATTACTCTATTATAAAAGTTTTAAAATACCATTTACATATGAGGGAGAGATTAAATTAAATATTGGATCGAAGAAAATAACTTTGGATTAAGTTTTAATTTATAAGTAAATAATTAATTAATGATTCATAAAAATATAACTAATGTAATTTTTTTATAAAAAAATAAAATAAAAAATCATTATAATTTAGGAACATAATATTGGACAACAAATTGAAATTAGAGTTTAGCATGTACGATTCTAATTTTTAAAACATTACAAATATGACAAATTATCGTATCACCAAAATCACGTTAAGATATTTATAAAGTTTTTTATTCTCAAATTACCTTGAAGGCTTTTATTTTTTTATTTTTTATATCTTTCCCGTTCTTCTCCCTCTTTTAACTTTCTTTTTCTTTCTATTTTATTTGTATTTCAACAAATTGTGACTTTTTAAGCTTTATGGATTTTGATTTTGTAAAGATAGCGATTCTTTGAGGATGACAATTTATTATTGAAGATTAAGATTTTGTTATCGTTTTCATACTCGCTTCAAGTTATATCATTGGTAGTTCCAATTTGTCCCCCAGAAAAATCTTACATTCTTTTTTTAGAAGACATTGTCATCAATATCCTTGCCAATTTGGTTGTGTTGTTGATTCCCAATTCAAGATTCCTCCGCAGCCATTTCTTATTCGTCCGAAAAAAAAAAAACAATATATGTTATAAATATGTTAAAATACAAATTATAAATAAATTAAATATATGGTAATATCTTATATTTTTCAATTTTTTTTTTCTTTTTATGACTCTTCTTGTTTTGAGTGCTATGATTGATAGACTTCAATCAACAACACAATAATAATAGTCTATCAACTAAACAACAATGAAACTAAATTCATTATTACTTTTCATAAAAATAAAAGTGAACAATGGTTCAAGTCTATTAGTAATAAAAACCTAATAGACTTCCATCACTAACACATTTAGAGTCTAAAATCACATTAAGAGTACTAGTCCTATGAACTAACCAACAATTAGACGGCACTACTTCTTAAGTTGGGCCAAATTGCTAGATTTGCAAGCATGCCCAATTTTAGACGTTAGGCCCATTTTATGGATCAGAAAGCCTTTTTGGCCCATTTCTTAGGATAATCTACGTGTCAAAAACTTATGAAAATCTATACCTCTAAATGTATCTTACCAAATATGAGACTTATTTTTTTCTTCTTTACAAAAGCTAAGCTGGCATATGTATGTTAAAGGGAATTTTACAAACACCGTTTCCCAGCGTGCAATCCGCCTCTGCCCAAGGAATTTTAATATATATATATATATATATATATATATATATATTAGTTTGCTTAGTCCATAAGTAATTTAAAATTAAAAAAAAAAAAAATTTAATACAAATTTTAAAATTAAAAAAAAAAAAAATTTAATACAAATTTTAAAATTAAAAAAAAAAAAAATTTAATACAAATTTTAAAATTAAAAAAAAAAAAAAAACCCTTTAATAGTTTAGAAAAATACATTATAATTGTAAGAGAATTCTGTAAGAAAAAATTATAAGAGAATTACTTTCATGCCAATTTTGAAATGCAAATATTGAAAAATGATAAAATCAAAATTTTTAATTCAAAGAAAGAAATGATCTACACGAAACTACTAATCTGATGTATGTGGGTTAATTGTCATAGTTTTAAAATTGTTTAACAGCATGCTTCCAATTTAGAATCTATTAATAAAAAGCCATTATTTTTTTTTTTGAGAAAGTAATTGCTTTTATGGTCTAGTTAAAGTTTATCAATTATCTTGATCCTTAATTTTAAGATTTATGGAATAATTTTGCCTAGTAACCATTTAACCTTTAAAGTTTAAATTTTGTAATAATTTTATAGTCATCGATTCCATAAAATTAAATGTAAAAATTATTAATTTTAATAATCAAAGGGTAAGAGGCGGACATGAATGAATCAAGATCACATTTGTATGAGAGGAATCTTAAGGATATGAAAGTATGGTTATGAATTACTTAAAAGAATTGAAAGTTATTAATATACTGACATACACCTTCCTTTTCAGTGAGAACTCTAAAATTAAGTGTGCTTAGCTTGAACACATGTGACATTTTGTGAATTTTCATAGGAAGCATGTGAGCAAAGGCAAAAAGTGTTGCTTAGGTTAGCTATAATTTTGAAACAATTCGATTCTCGCCGCATATTTAAATAAAACTTAAAATGTTGCTATATACCCCAATTTCTCTATTTTGAATAACATTGCAAGTGGTTGAAAATTCTAATATAAAATCTCAAATATTAGGTTTCCCTTTTTAAATTCAACCAAACTGTAATGACTATAAACACAATTGTGAAAATTTTGAAGGACTAATACAAAATTGTGAGGAGTAAATGTATAGATTTGAATCTTGTTGGATTAGAGTTTATAATGTCCATTTTTGGGATGCTGACAAAGCAGCCAGCCAAGAATTTCTAGGTTCTTCTAGAAAGGTCCCAAAAGCTCCTAAAAGCCAGCTGTATTATATCCATTTCCATCTGTTCACCAAGCAACCCTTGCTTCCCCAAATTAAACCCTAACCTTTCTTTTCATTTATTCATATTCTCAAACCACAAACCTCAACCCTCACACTTCTTTTCATTTTATTCTATTTTCTTTATATATATATATATATATATATTTTTTTTTTTGTTTAACATTTTGTTGACCAAATGCATTTCAACCATATGTAGTTTTAATGCAAATCTCCCTTCTTATACCTATCTTTTTATTCCCCCAATGTTTCTCTCAATTTTTTTTTTTATAATGATTTACATTTTTTTATACAAAATTTTATTTCTGGAGTAATTTTTAAAAATAATAACAAGTTTTTAAAAATGATATTTTTTTAATTTTTAAAATTTGACTTGATTTTAAAAATTCAATAGAAAAATAGATAACAAAACAAGAAATTAAACAAAACCTATAGTCGTGGTTAGATTTTTAGGTGTTATATTAGCTCAATTTTTTAAAAACTACTTTTGGGTTAGCTTGGATATCTAATTTATTATTTGTTTTATTTTATAGTTGAAATTTGACTTGTTCTAATAATAATAATTATAATAATAAAGAGTTGAAATTTGAGATGGTTATAACTTATAAATTGCGTCATCGACAGAGTTTTTTCTCTAAAAAAATTTTAACAATTATTTCAGTGTTTAATATTTTTTCTTTTCAAACGTTGATGTCTCATTTTTCAAATATTGTTAGAAAGTTCATTGGCTGGAGCCCAATAAAAAAAAAAAAAAAATGGGTGATGGAAGGTTTGTTTAGAATACCTTCTAATTTAACGATTTTTATTTTTAATATAAAGTGTTACCGGTAATTTTAATTTTTTTTATTTTTTATAATATATGGAGTATAAGAATTGAACATTTGATCTCAAAGTCGATAGTATAAGTTCTATGTCAGTTTGGCTATTCTAGTTGTACTATATATAAAAGTGATTGAAGTTTGACCCCTTCATCATATACCGGGAAAATGTGATTCTTAAATAATCAACCAATTTCACAAGAGTAGCTTCAAAATTAATAAAAAAAATATTTATTTAAAAAAATTAAAAACAAATTTGATTCTTAAAATTTAGATTAAAATGCGATTTTGGTATTGTTGTTTTGTTTTCTTCATCAATGGCTGAATTGAAGTTAGAAGGATTAAATTAAATAATTAAAAAGTACATTAATCAAATCAAACTCAAATTAGAGAATCAAAATGTTATTTTAAGCTTGAAAAGTATTACACAAATTAAATTTAAGGTGTTTATAGAAAGACGATTTTTTGTCTTAAAAAGAAAAACTTTTGTTTTTCAAAATATTTCCAAACAAGCTCTAACCTGTGAGTGATGATTAAACCAAAGAAGAAATTAGAAAGAAAAATGGTTTATATGACGTCAATATGAGTATAATAAAGTGGTTAGATATTAAAACTTTTCTAAATCAACACCTTTCATTCCTTATGTAATATTAATAGAATCTACACATCACATCGTTACGTGAGTTTGAAGCTGTGTTTACTTTTTTTTTTTTATTTGTTTTTCTTTTTCTTTCTGAAATATGTGTTTATTTTTATTAAATCCAGCTAATTTGATAAATAAGTCAAAATTCAAGTATTCCACTATATATAATTTTTGTACTAAAATATTTATTTTTTTTCGATATTATTTTCTTTAGAATTGATGAGTCCTTCATTGCAACGAATTTCACTAAAATCTACTAAGTAAAAATGCTTAATTTTTATAAAAACAAGATCGTGTTATGTTCTAAAAATTAACTCACAATATATGTTAGCATTAGAATCTTTCCATCTCTATTTCAAATAATAATAATAATAAAAAAGTTTTGTTATATGTTTCAAGAAAAAATTAAATATTTTTTTCTTTTTTTTTTTTTGAAATAGGATCCACATCCACCAATCATATGAACTATAATAAAACAAGACATTTAAATTTTTTACATATAAAATAGAAGCTAAAACTTTTATTTTGAAAATTTTAATTGTCAAAATTCTTCTATGTTAAATAATAATTGAAATAAGAAGCAATCGGAAAAGAGAATTAAAAAAAACTATTAGAAAAAGAAGGAAGAAAGTGTTTAGGTTCGAGATGGACCCACCTAGAATGTTTCGATCATAATTGAAGTCAATAAAAATTTATGGTGAGGTGAGTAAGTTGATAAAACCTTACTCCCACCACATGGATTAGGGTTAGAATACTCAACTCAACTGCTCTCGACCCATTTTTTAATTATGTAACTTCAAAGGCAGCGTATTGGTTATTGTTGACTTATACTCACTTTAAAAAGGACATGTTTGGAGTGGTTTGTGAATTGGTAGGAGATGAAATTGAGTTAAAAGGGAGAAGAAAAACTTGGTAGACAAGTACTTGTTGATAAATGGATATAAAATTGGACAAAGAAAATGGGGGAAAAGGAAAACATTTTTGTCTTGTAGAGGGTTGAGGGAGGCATGAAACTGACAGTTTGGTATCTTTGTCAATTGGAAAAATGAAAATTCTCATTGGGCTCTCAAAAAGCTTTCATCTCCACACCTCAAAACGATCTGCCAAGTGAGCAAAAACAGCCCTCCTCAGTCCTCACTTTGCATTCCCATTCCTTCTCTCCGCGTTTTACTTTTCTCTCTCTCTCTCTCTCTCTCCGATTATCAGACGTTACAAAAAGCTTAAAACCCACGAACCCAGAAAGCCATAACCACGATTTTTTAGCCAAACCCATGATTATGGCTCTTCCCATTTCCAGATTACCCTCTCTCTTTCCCCTTCTACCCATTTTTCTTGCCTTCTCTACCTTTCTTGTTTCAACAGGTTCGCTTCTTCTTCTGGGTTTTTTTTCTCCCTTTTGTTTTGACCCTCATTTTGCCTCAATGGGTGTCAGCTTTTTTTGTTTTTTTTTCATAATCGTCTCTGTTTAGAAGAATCGGTCTCTCTTTTTGCTTGTTTTTGTGAGTGATCGGCTCTAGAATCTGTTTTTCTTTTGTTGAATTTGTTGAATTACGAAATAATAGTTTTGGACTTGATTTCTTTTGAGTTTCAGTGGTTTATTTCTCTCGTTTTCTTTGAATTGGATCTTATTGGGTCTTGGTCACACGGGTGGACTTCAGTTTTCTGGGTCTTCTTTCTTGAACTTTCAAATGGGTGGTTGATTCTGCGCTTTTGGTGTAATGCGTTATGCTCTCTGCATGCATAACACTCAGCACAAAGGATTCTGGTTTCGGGAGTTTGACGAGAAATCCTCTGTTTCTTCTTTATTCTGAAAGTCTATTATGATTATTATTACTTTTTATTTATTTATTATTATTATTATTTTTTATAATGTTCTGTTTGTTTAATTTTCTGAGAAGAAATTGAGAGCAAGTAAGGAGTGCCTAAAATATTGGATAATAATGTTTACCTAACACAGTTGTAGGTTATATTCTTGAGGCTATAATTCTGCCCATGGATCATATTGCCTTTTTCTTTCTGGCTTCTTCGTTTTAATCATTATTATTTGACTAATATCTTTCAAGTACTGTTTGATATTCAGAGGACGATGCTGATCTATTGTCTTTCTTTCTTTCTTCTTCTTCTTCTTCTTGTTTCCCTCCCTTTTCTATTTGATTTTCAGAAGCATATGATCCACTTGATCCAAATGGAAACATTACTATCAAATGGGATATTATGAGCTGGACTGCTGATGGATATGTTGTAAGTGTTATGCATCACTGTGTTCATTTCTTGAGAATCAATGTTTTTTTCTTTTTTTTTTTAATTTTTTAATTTATTTTATTTATTAATGTGTGAGACACCGATGTGCGATAGCCCTTTGGGGAGAGTTTGTATAGAGAAATGGGGGTTTTAGGAATTCTTCTAATTTTTGTACAAAAATGATAAAGCACTAAGGAATTGTGGTATGCGCCTCGCTTTCATGCATTTTTCAAAACATGGATGATATTAATAGGAAATTTAGCTACCAAACAGGTAAATTAGGAAATAAGAAACGAGAACGTTACCAAACAGGGCCTTACTTGCTTTTTTCCGCCTTTTTCCTGTTTGTGCTTGTTCTTACATGGTAAACCTTACTTATGAATGTATAGGGTGTTGTTACCCTGTATAATTTCCAACAATACCGGCATATTCAAACTCCGGGATGGTCTCTCCAATGGAAATGGGCAAAGAAAGAGGTCATATGGAACATGTTGGGAGGCCAAGCAACAGAGCAAGGTGATTGTTCTAGATTTAAAGGGAACATCCCCCATTGCTGCAAGAGGGATCCAACAGTTGTTGACCTATTGCCTGGAACTCCTTATAACCAGCAGATTGCAAATTGCTGCAAAGGTGGAGTTCTTAACTCCTGGGTGCAAGATCCAGCTACTGCAGTGAGCTCATTTCAGCTCACCGTTGGTTCAGCCGGAACCTCGAATAAAACTGTCCGACTGCCAAAGAACTTTACCTTAAAAGCACCTGGACCTGGTTATACCTGTGGACCGGCCAAAATTGTTAAACCAAGCAAATTCGTTTCCCCCGACAAACGGAGAGTTACACAGGCATTGAGTAAGTAACGATCCGAGAGTTATTTACTTGTACTATTTTCCTGTTTCTAAGTTTTTGTGTAGCTTCAAGTTCAAGTTGCTTTCATATTCTTTCTTTTTCTTTCTTCTCTATAAATCCTTGTACTAGTTAACTGATATTTTGCTCCAAAATCCTTTTTATTTGCAGTGACATGGAATGTTACATGCACATATTCACAATTTCTGGCCCAAAAAACTCCTACTTGCTGTGTCTCGCTGTCGTCGTTTTACAACGACACAATTGTTTCTTGCCCGAAGTGCTCTTGTGGCTGCCAAGGCAACTTGAACGCACCCCAAAGTTGTGTGGAGTAAGCTCACTGCCTCATATTAAACTATAGACTAACATGACTCGGACTAATGACAAAATACTTTTTGTAGGCCAAATTCTCCGTATTTAGCCTCTGTTGTTAGCAGTGGTAGTTCTAGCAAGAGCAATTTGACACCATTGGTTCAGTGTACTGGCCATATGTGCCCGATTCGAGTTCACTGGCATGTGAAGCTTAACTATAAGGAGTATTGGAGGGTGAAGATCACAATTACAAACTTCAATTACATGATGAATTATACAAATTGGAACTTAGTTGTTCAACATCCGAACTTCGACAATCTAACACAGATTTTCAGCTTCAACTACCAGTCAATCAATCCGTATGGAACAATAAGTAGGATTGATTCTCTTTTTATTTCTTTTGATCAAATCTTGCTTCCGTTGTTCCTATTCTTTTAAACGTAAACCATGTAGACTTTAAGTATGTGTGTTTCTAAAACAGATGATACTGCAATCCTGTGGGGAGTCAAGTTCTACAACGATTTGCTCATGCAAGCAGGTCCTCTTGGGAATGTGCAGACAGAGCTACTATTCCGGAAGGATCAATCGACTTTCACATTTGACAAAGGCTGGGCTTTTCCTCGGAGGATCTATTTTAATGGCGACAATTGTGTTATGCCACCTCCGGAAGCCTATCCCTACTTACCAAACACAGGTTCTAAGCAAGATGTCTCGATGTTTACTATGCTATTGCTGATTTCCTTGACTCTCTTGTCCTTCCACCATTCGTTTGCATAACTTCTCTGTATACTCGAGTCATTCTGAAGTTTTGAAGCGGATCAGTCTGGCCCATACTATTGAAAGAAATGATGAATCTCATGGATGTGGATGATGACTTTTAACTTCAATTGTTGCTTCGGGTGAAATTTTTTGGTGATTGAATTCACTTTGTAAATGTTGTACTATATTACAGAAACTTTCTAATATTTCCATGTCCGTGTCAAGATCTGTTTAACCGTGGGTTTGGAACATTCTTACAAAGCAATTGTTGTCACTAAATGTTCTGCTCTTTTTTCATTCCTACCATATATCTTTTTTCATGTATGATCGTGTTGGTAGCAGCGGAATTTTTGTGAATGAAAAAGTAGATTACAGAAAAAGAGCTGATACTGAAGTTTTGTGTAAATTCTTCATCTATATGACATTCTTCTTTTCGAACTTTCTAAAAGAATGTTTGAGTTGTATACCTGTGATTTTGTTCCTATGTGTCAAAAACATGGACTTGGCCACTTAAACTTTACATTACATTCTCTCTTAACAATTCTAGAAGGGGTCTCAGCAAATAGCTAGCAGCATGAAGAGCAGCAACAAAGCAATTGAAGATGAGACGGCAACTGGCCTTTCCCGGGCAGCGTTTGGTAGGAATGGGTATGTATCGGGTGGTGGAAGCATGCACTCGTCACCATTGAAGTAAACTTTTCGAGGGAATGCCCATCCTTGCTTGAAAGTGAAGGTGTTCTGGTCCTTTTGCAGCAACACCTCTGATTGTACATTCCCAAATGGCCCCGCTTCCATGAGAAGGTCGTTATAGAACTTCATCCCGTAAAACATTCCTGTGTCGTCTGTGTATATAACAAGGAAAAACCGTGGTTTAGCGCAAGAAGGAAATGAGAAGAAGTCAGTTTCAGAGTTTGATGTCTTTACTTACTGATTGATCCATAGGGAACAAGTGGTTTGTAGTCGAAGCTGAAAACTTGGGTTACATTGTTCAGATTTGGGTGCTGGACAACGAGAGACCAAAGCGAATAGTTCATTCGGTAGTTGAAGTTTGTGATGGCGATCTTCACCCGCCAATATTCTTTGTAATTTTGCTTTACATGCCAGTGAACTCGAACGGGGCACATGTGATGTGTGCAATGCAGCAACGGGGCATTGTCTTTCCTTGGTGTATTGATTCCAACCAGCTTAAGAATCTTAGAATCACTCCTGTAGTCATTAAAATCCATAATCACAAGTCAGCTGTCATATGTTATAGCCACAATACTTCTAAAAAAAGAAAAGAGATAAAAACGGATAGCCTTACTGGACACAGTTGTTCTTGTTTTGGCAACCACAGGCGCAAGACGGACAAGATGTGATCGTATCGTTGTAGAAAGACGAGAAAGAAACACAACAATTAGGATTCTTTCTTGCTAGAAACTGAGAGTAAGTGCAGGTCACATTCCAAGTCACTGCAAGAAAAGGAAAAATGACCACATTACAGCCTTAAAACTCATGGATGAAATAGAGATGGAGGACTACATTGGAGATGATCTTACTCAGAGCTTGAGTTTTGCGGCGGCGGTCAGGTGTGAGGAAAGTGGTGGAAGGCACAACCTTTGCAGGTCCACAAGTGTATCCGGGGCCGGGACCAAGCAAAGTGAAGTTCTTAGGGAGCTTGACAGTCTTGTTTGAAGTACCTGCTTGGCCAACACTAAGCTGAAAGGCTGAAACAGCAGCTTGAGGGTCTTGTCCCCAAGCAGCCACAACCCCACCTTTGCAGCAGTTCGTAAATTGTTGGTTGTAAGGAACTCCAGGCATCAAATCCACAACGGTGGGGTTTTTCTTGCAGCAGTGAGGAATGTTTCCTTTGAACTTGGAGCAGTCGCCTTGCTCCGTCGTCTGCGACCCCACCATCGACCATATGACTTCCTTTTTTGCCCAAGTCCACCCCATCGTCCACCCAGGGCTCATTATATGCCGGTACATTTGGAAGTTGTTCAACGTAACTACCGCCTATATAATCACACAAGATGTCAGGTGATATGAAATCGCTAACTAATTATTTAGACGGATCACAAGAAAAATTCTTACCACATAGCCATCAGGCGTCCAAGACATGATGTCCCATTTGATCGTAATGTTCCCATTCGGATCCAACGGATCATATGCAGCTGCAACCAAATAAGAACAGGAAGATTGATATCCAAAACACACCCACACAAGAAGTGCCAAAATGACAGTTAAACATCAATCGCGAAAAAAGGCTCACCTCCATGAGAGAATAAGACAAAAAGGAAGACAGCTGAAATGAACAACCTCATGATGAAGATGGAGGAAGGGGATTAATGGAAAGGAAATAGTATGGTTGTAGAGATGGAACACCAAAAGGTTATTGTTGTTGAGAGCTTTATATAAGATTATGGTTTTGATTTTCTCTGTTCTCTGTTTTTTCTTTCTTTCTTTCTTTTTATTGTGCTGTTCAGTTCCCATAACGTGAAGCAATGGCTAGGTGAGAAAAATGGCGGGAGATCTGAAGATTGAGAAGTTAACGTCTCAACGGTACAAAGGTTGAAGATGACATGTAATGGAATTGGGAATGGCTTAGGCGTGGAAGTTACTCAAATGCCCTTGTTGTGGCTTTTTGCTGTGTGGTCTCATGTATGATGAAATTGCACCTACCATGCTTGGACTTCCATCTCAACCTTATTCCCTAAGTATCAATATATTATCAGTAATAACTTAACAACATTTTTTTTCTTTATCTAATTAAAAATTATATCGTTACTTCTAATTCCCTATAACTAATTTATTTTTTTGGAGGAGCATAAATTAACGGTAATTGTCATATATTTTTTGACCTTGTCTTGGAGTCGAAGTTTCAAATCTTCATAACACTCGTTGTCTTTAAAGAATTCAATGTACTTTTCCTTTGATTAAGATAATGAGGTAGTGGTGGACAAATCTAGCATAACTTACATCTCACTTAGTAATTATTTCGCTTCTTGTTTCTAGTTTTTTAACATTTTGTTTGTTTTCTCACATTTTCTCACTCATGGTTTTCATATTTTCTATATAAGTACTTCAATTCTTAACTAATTTTCAAAAACAAAAACAAGTATTTGAAAACTATTTTTTTAGTTTCCAAAGTTTGGGTTTGATTTTAAAAATACTCCTAAAATGAATATTCAACAAAACCTATAGACGAATGGATGGAAGTGATGTTTATTGGCTTAATTTTCAAAACCAAAATCAAAATGATTTCCACGGCGGAGACTTAGTTAAAATATCACAAAAATAACTTCTATCATTTCATTCACAATTATAGAAAAAATTAGAATATATCTATGTGATTAAATTAGTATTTCCAATGATATGGTTAATCATAATCGATTATTATTTAATGGAAGTCAATCAATAATTAATTATAATTATTTTATTTAAAAAGTACAATTTAGATTTGAGTTACTTTTTAGGGTTATTTTCGTAGACATTTTGCTATATTTAAAAATATTTCAAAAAAATTCGCCATTTAAAACAACTACTCTACTTTATATAAAATATACGTTTCAAAATATAATAAATAATTAGTTTAAATTGGGTTAGCATATACATGCATGGTGATTGAGGCCAATTTTGTCATGGGGACTTAGACCTAACATGGAAGGCAAGGCAAGGCAACTTTCTTGAATCTTCTAACCAATTGGAATGAGTTTGAAAGAAGCAAACAGTTTGGATAGAAAATAGAAGTAGAGAGAAAGAAGGGTTGTGTGGATGTAATGAAAGGCCAAACACAAATCTACCAAACTTATGTGCATGTGGCAGGACTTCTCATCAATTGCTTCAATACTAACATTTCTCTCCTTCCAATCCTTGTTTCCTTTGTAAGCCCGCCTTTGCTTTTCCATGGGTGAATCATGATACACCATTCAAATAAAATAGTGTAATTTGATACTACAAATATAGTCATAGAGGTAGCTTAACTCAACTTCGTTGTGCAGTTTAATGTGTTTAAATGATGATTTTGGAGATATCGAGCAACAAAGAGATAGAATCGAGTTTTAGGACAAAAATCGAGCTTATATGGAACAATTGAAACCGTAAAGATGAAAGTAGATAGGTCAAAAGGAGGTGAAAATAATTGTGGATGCCCCTTTGCCATAGCATTGTGGTGCTGGAAACCCCCATCTACTATGCTATTTACAAAAGCTGCAAAAAAGGATGACGCTGCGGCCCCGATGTATTTAAGGAAAATGGGTTGCAGATGCCAAAAGTCATCATGTTGAAACACAGGTTACATTGGTGCAACGCCAGCTTCATTATATAAATATGGAAGTTTTCTAGGTCAAATGATCATCCACCACTCCACATCCAAGCCTTGGCCTCCCTCCTCTATTTTCTTTGTATTTTATCATCTTTATGGTGCATCTTAGCCTCCTACACTTGTATCCATTGAAAATTTCCATATTTAGCGGCTAAGAGGTATTTTCTAGCTTAGATTGAGGAAGAAACCCGTTGTATTAAGTTGAGAGGACTTGTATTTCTTAACAATATCTTTTGAATGCTCGTAATTCTTGAATGAATTTGAATCTCTTCTATGCTTTGGATTATGTTTGGAATGATCAACCTTGCATATTTTCATTATTTTGCTAGTATTTAACTCACATTTAGTTGGTCATTATTCTTGATGGCCCTTTTACAATATTGCATGATTAGTTAAGTTCAGGAATAAAATCGATTAGATTATTGAAGCATTATTTGGTAACTAATCGTCTTAGTTTTCTCCTTTAATATCTTTATACATATGTTGACTAATTTTGAGATGCGTTACATTCATGATCAATTGGCACATAGTTTACTTAATTGTCTTGATTAATATCTTAGGGCACCTGTTGCAACAACTACTAGACAAGTTAGCTAAGCACTTTTAGTGCCCTATGAATAACTAAATACATGGATGAATCCAAATACTTAAGTCGTACCTTTCTCACTTGATAACTCCATTTTACAATCACAAAACTCTTTTTCCCTTTTTGGTTACATTAAGAATGTTGAATCTTTTAGAAGAAAACACATAGCTCTCGGTGGATCCAACTGTCTTACAACTAATACTACCTAGTGGTAGAAATTTTTTATCAATTTTATAAATTTATTTGGTTGGTTAAAACCTTGGACTAGTTCTGCGAAAGTAATTATCAGTTTTAGACAATTGTCTTCAATAGTTTTCTAGTCTGACCTTGAACTTAAAAATTGGATCAAGATTGAGTATCTAGACATATATAGCTAAATCCAATTTTATCTTAAAACATTTAGTGTTTATTTTTTTACGCATTTATTATTATTATTATTATTATTATTATTATTATTATTGTTTTGAAAACATTAGGCATTTATGTAAATAGCATAAAATAAACCTGAATTTTCAAATAAGCAGAAAGTTTGAATTTCCTCTTTCTAAAAAGAAACAACCTAAATCTAATAACTATAATAAAAAAACCACGATTAAAAATAATTACAAATATAATAAAATTTTACTTTATATTTATGATAGACCAAGATAGATATTTATCACTCTACTAGATAGATAGGGATAGATATCTAGATCTATCACATTTTATCGCAGATAAAAAATAAGATTTTGCTATATTTGTAAATATTTTAATATTTTTTTCATTTATAATAATTTTCATAAACTTATACAGGAAGAAAAGTGAAAAAGCAGTATAAATATGGTATATATTATATTGAAAAATAATAATAGTAATAATAATAAAACTCTTAATTTCTATTCAAATACTCGAGCTTGTTTAAAATTCCAGTCCACCATGTAAAACGAAGAAAACAAATTTAAACGCAATATACAAATTAGGGTCAAAAGTTAAAAAATGGAAATGTCCACTCTAAATCTTTTGAGTTTGGAAAGAAATTTTAACCCAAAGTTATGAATTGAATTAACAAAGCTTTGGATATGCACCAAATAATTAGTGTAATATGATAAGGGAGGGCAGTTTTATAGATGAGAATTGAAGAAGAAGAAGCAGTCAAAAATGAAGGTTTTATAAGGAAAAACAATAGAAACAGGAGGCTAAGGCCACTGGTTTAATGGTATGCTAATGAATTTGGATGAGGTCAAAAGTCAAGTCTACAAACACACAGCCCACTGAATTACACAACACAAAAACTATCAAACAAACAAACCCACTTTCAAATTATTTCGCCATTTTTTTTTTCTTTTGCTTTATATATATATATATATATATATATATATATAAACACACATATAATTCATTAACAAACCATCCAATCACAGAGCAAAATTTGTAATATCGACTATTGTCTTCCAATGGGACGTTGGATGAAACCAGAGGTCAGCCTCAAAACTCGTTCAATATATGAAATTCCTTTATTTTCACAAGAAATACAATCTTTATAGGAATCTTCTTACTTTTATTTGTATTTTTACTGTTAAATGAATTCTAATAATTTGTAGGGATGAAAAAGCTCATTATTTGATAGAAAATTGGAGTTTCCAATTTTTCATATAAATATTGATAAGAAATAAATGGGTTATTTATGTGATTAATCGAAGGTTTATCCGTTATTGGCGGCCATGGGATTTGTGACAAGTATGTGCGTGTTTCAACTCACCAGAAACATTATGATCAATCCTGACGTCAGGTACTCATATTATTTTTATTCTAATTTTTCCTTTTTTTTTTTACTTACTGTTAAAAATATTAAAGAAAAAAAAAACTTTTTATTATAGTTCTTCAAAAAAAAATTCATATATTTGTGGTGTATATTACAAATACCAACCATAAAAATTAAAATAAAATAGACAAAGAAAATATTAGAAAGCAAATGTTTTACAAAAGCTCTAATACTATAAAATATTTATTTATGGAAATAAGTAAATGTCAATTAATGAAAAATATTAATTGAGATTCGTAACGCAGGGGGGTTATATGCTTCTCATTAAAATCGTTTCATTATATTGTTCCTAATAAAATCCAAAAGTAAAGTTTGTTTGAATAAGTTTTGTTTTTCTTTTCTTAAAAAAGGTTATAGATATTTATCATAACATAAATAGTAATTTATGACGGATAGATAATAAAATTTTACGGTTCGTTTTCTATATTTGAAGGTAAGGGTAGAAGTGATATCGAAAACAGAAAAATTGATTTAATTTAACATATGTTATTGTAGAGTGAACAAAACACACCGTAAAATGGGAGTGTTGGAGAACGAAGAGGAAGGAGAGAAGTATTCGGAGCACAGCCTCCGGCGGTTCCTACGCACACGGGCACCCGAAATCATGCCAACTATTAATCACTTTTTTTCTCAACATAAATAATTTCAATTAACTTTCTCAATTTACTCCTCTTTTTCCTTTATTCCTTTTATATTCTCTACTTTTTGTTTTACTTTGGTTTGGCCCTTTTTTTTTTTTTTTTTTTAAATTAACAAAAAATTATTTTAAGATTTGTATAAGATAAATCTCATATTATTTTTATTCTAATTTTTCCTTTTTTTTTTTTTTTTGATCAATAAATGTAAGGTGGCTTGTCCACACATTGAGAATAATAGCAATATCGTCCTATGTTCATATATGATCTCGTTATGTCAATATCAACATGATTCATTTGAAATCAATCTTTCTATACTCTCATATTTGTTGTATGTAACAATAAAGTCAATTAATAGTGTCATTGTTTATTGCTATTGTAAAGAGCGATTTTTGCTATTTGTAGAATTAGTTTTATATTAATATTATTCTGTATTGGGTGATGTGAAGATCTCAACTATCAAAATTTAAAATATCGATGTGGTAATTTTACAGAAATGTCCATAAAAATTTTATTATTGATATAAAAAAAAATTACTAAAACGAAATTTTTTATGAATACGTTATAAATTAATAAATATGTCTAAAAAACTACACAATTTTCCAGCCTCAGGTTAAAGCCCCGAGCATGACGCCATGCAGTGTCACAGCTGAATCCACGCTTTTTTCACCCCTTTTCTTATCTTTGGTCAAACTTTGACCTTCTTTCGTCATTTGACTTTCTAATTAGCCCGTTGCAGTCCAAAATCTTGGTTCTTACAAATTAGACAAAATAGAGCATCAACCAACACAAATTGTAAATCTAAGCCTAAAGAAGCACATTTTTTGAATGCTTTTCAAGAGACGATACATTAAAAGTCTATTGTTTCTCCAAGTAATGTGACTGGGATTTTGTTGTTTTTCTCCCTTGTACCGATATGTTTTTTTCCTTCAATTCCCATGTTTATAATGAGGGCAAAACGTAGGAGATTTGCAAAGAGATCTAGGTGGAACATATTTTGACTAAATACTTAGAAATATTCCATTTGCATGATAGAAATCAATATGTTGAAATATCAGAGTTTTGCATGGTACGTAGTTATGAGGGAGTTTAGGTTGATAGAAACGAATTAGGTGGAACATATTGATGAAAAAGCTGTAATGTGAAGGGATTTTCGATTTTGGAAAACTCTAATTTCACCATAACTGATTACTATAATTGGTGTGAGTAGAGCATAATTCAATCAAGTATCTATAAAAAGATACACTATTTCCATTGAATTAATTAAGCACCTCAACATTATGTTATATATGAACACTTAACACGAAGATGCAAAACAAAAGGAAAGAGCCAGAAGGTAACGGCTAGTTGAGTAACATTCTTAGACTTTTCACTCAATTAATTAATCTGTTATACATGGAAGGTTGTAAATTATTTACATAATTACAAAAGGACCCAACCATCAAGAGGGAAATTATGATTGAAGAATACTCTGTCAATCTTTGGTGTTGTCAATCATGGAGTGAATTCCTGGCTAAAGGAAAATCAATGTTCTTAATCAAGGATGAAACGTGGCAATTTACATAGTTTGAGGTCTCATTTGTCAATCTATTATGACTTCAATTCTCATAGCCTAAGGTTGCTTCATTTTAAATTTCTGTATATTTGTTTGTTTCTATATATGACATTTCAATCTATAGGTTTTCTCCATTTTGTTACAAACTTGTAGATTTATAAATTTTATGTTCCTTTTGTATGCTAGATATATATTATTAGCTTTCTAGTCTCCTTTATTGATGTTAATGTCTTTAGCCTCTCTATCGCTAGATTTCAATTCCTTTTTTATCCGTCAATTCTTAATCAATTTTGCTTGGCATTGCTGTGGATCTTTTCATATAATAGACCTTTTAGCCTATTTCTTAAACATGATCTATCTAAATACTTGAAATATTTCACTCTCTACATGTTACCGGTGTATTCCTTACACACATATGTAGAATTGCCCATGAAAAATGGGCAGATTAGACGAATTTTCTTATACAAAAACGTTTGAAAACAATAAAACACACGTGAAATTGATACTGTTCAATCCCAAATTAAAAATTTAAACCCAATGAAGTACTATGAATGGATCAAATTTTCACCTATAATGACCCCAGAGAGTTCCTAAATCTGTAGTTGGAGGGTAAGAGAAAGTTCACTTTTAACCTCTTTAACTTTTTCTATCACTCCAATTTTTATATAATGTTATCGATTATATTTACGATTATGCATAGGGGTGTTAGTGGGTTGAGTTGGGTTTGGTGAATTATTTGAGTTGTAATTTTCTTCAACCCAAATAATCCTTATTAAAAAAATGAACCCAATCCGACCCAACCATAAAATATTTGAGTTGGGTTGGTTCATATACTTAAAATTTTGTTTTAAAAGAAGTAAAATGTTAATACGTAAAAATTTGATTCATTTATTTTGAAATATTGAATTAAGATTAACACCTCAACTTGAATTTTATATTGAAAATTTTCTTTCTAAGGTGCTAAAAAATACTACTTTTAGGAGTTGTTGAAGAATAAATTATCTAAAAAGAATGAAATTAAATAAAACTAAAATAAATATATGTATATATAATTGTATCATAAGTAAAAAAAAATACATTTTAAAATTAATAAGAAATTCGAATTGGTTTGAGTTATTTCAGGTGAACCCATAAATCAATCCACTCCATCAAATTTCCATTTGTTTGAACCTAACCCAACCCATCACTGTTGAATGGGTATTAAATATGAATGATTACCACCCTTTTAAATTTATAATCAATTTCACAAAAAAAAAAAAAAAAAAAAACTATTGAAATGTCCTTATTTTTATATATTTACTTCAAAAAATTTATTTTTATTCAAATGTTTATATCTAAATAATTTTTAGTACCTAAATTTTTAAAACTATAAATTAAAAAAAAAAAATGATAATTACTTGTTGTTATGCAATTGAAATTTCAATTTTCTTGTGGATTCTTTTTCTCAAATATAAATAAACAGATTTTTAATTGAAATCCTGTTTTGTTGAAAAAAAAAAAATTCAGCAATATAAAAGTGATTTAATTAGATGATAATTTTAAAGAATATGAAAAGAAAAATGTCTGGTTACATGTTAAGTCACTCTTGCTACAAGTCGTGTTCTCGTCTCACTATAGAAACTTCGCCCAAGCAATTGTCAAGAGTGAGAGCTAAATCTTGTTGCCAAAAAAACGAGAGCAAGAGTTGGGATTTTGGGTATAAATGTAATTTTCTTATTAAAAATAATATATTAATATTGCTTTACCTCTCTCTCTCTCTCTCTCTCTCCCTCTCTATTTTTATTCACCTATTTCACTTTTCAATTTGGTTGTAGATTTTTTTTTTTTTTTTTTTATAAAAAAATGTGTAGTTAGAATTTTTTTTTTTCTTGAAATTAGTTAATATTTTAAAATTTATTTCAAAATCTATAAGTTAAAAAAATATTTCTCTACCTCTCACTCTTGCTCTAGTTCTCTCATGCTCACGCTCCTCTGGCTCTAGTTCATACTCTTGTTCTAGCTCTAGAAAAGTTATATGGATTAGGACATAAACATCAGAGTATGAAAAAGAAGAGAGAGGAAAAGAGTAGATAAAGACAACAAAAATAATAATAAAATACCAGACCATGAGGAAAAAGGGGGAAAGTGAGAGAAACCAAGAGGGAGATGAATGGGAAAAAATTAAACAGTAAACCATGGAGAATGAGAGAGATGGGAGATGAAGACGGAAGAAGGAGATAATGTGGAAAGGAAAAGACCAAAAATTAAGGAGGTTAATTCAAGAACGAGAAAGGGCGATTGTTATGAAATGTTTAAAAAATATAGGGTAGGCGTCACAATGGTAGAGCGTACGCCTTCATAATTTTGCTTTTGGTACCACCCAAAAAGCCTCATATTCTAATGGAGATAATTGTCATTCCATGATCATTCCCTTTCCTAACTAATGTGGGATTTTGTTTGCACTCCTAACAACTTATACAATAAAACCTTAACATGGTATAAAACAATAAAAGCCAAGATCTTTAAACTAGTGATTATTACAATAATATGAATAGTGTAACATACCTTGATCCATGAAAATAGTTTTGTTAAGGATTGTGTTTGTCTCTATCTTGGTCTTCCTTTGGAACTTAATTAAGTTTGTTGATGAAGAGAAAAACTACTTAATAAGGTAGAGAGAGAATCAATCCATAGAGTTTATCTTTATATAGACGCCTTCCTTCAGGGTATTTAATTATAGGAAAATCACCTTTTACTCAACTGGTCAAAAAGATTAAAAGGAGATAATGATAACATTAAATTTAAATTAATTAAATCTAACACAAGTTGGTAATTAAAATTACTACCTATGTTGGATGTAATCAAATAAAAGGATTAGTTGTAATCAAAAGTTGTGGGATCCACGTATTATTCTTATTGCATATATTATTAGTAAAGGCTTTCAATCGTAATGAGGTGGGTCCCACACATTTTTATTCTCATTCCTTGATTATATGCAATTAGAGGAAAGTAAAGGGTTCCCATTTCACAATAGCTTCATAGACTCATAATATAATTTATGAAATATATTGAGTTTAAAAAGCTTTTTTATCGTATGAATAAATTTTTAACGAGTCAAAACATTATACATATTATCTCCCAAATGATTGATCAAAAGTTCAAAATCCTCTCCATGTTCAACTAATATATAATTTATTTATATGACCTTCTTCCAATACCATGATTTCGTTGATAGTTTGTATCTAAAGCAAAGTAAGGATCTTAAAATTAAAACTTCAAATTTCATCCAAAATTAATGGCACGAGTTGAGGCTTAAGCTAGAAATAATCTTTTGACTTTTTTTTGGTCAACTCACTGAAATAGGGAGCACCAGCCCTATACACGTGTGTCTTACTGTTTCCGCACGTACTCTCTCTCTCTCTCTCTCTCTCTAATTTATAAATGTCTAAGTTTATGTTCCCTAGTACGTAATTGATTAAATTCATAAATGCTTAACAAGGCAACAACTTAATTGTTATTTCTATATAACTTTTAATTTATTTCAATTACCTATTAATGGAATATAGTAGATTTTTGTTGGAATCGAGAATGAAATACCCATCGTTCATGTTGTGGATATTTTATCTCTCTTTTTTTAATTCTATGTTGAGATTGAGGCTATAAATGTTTACGTAGATAAATATGTCGGTGTCACAATTCTAAAAGAAATGCAATAGAAATATCTATGAGATGTTTGGTGTTTGTTGATGTTAAATTTTAGATAGAGAAAATACAATTGACTTTTTTTTGTGTTTTTAAATTAGCAACAAATTAGTCTATGTATTATCAAATTTGTAAAAAATTTAGTTTCTATTGTGAAAAAATTCATTCAACTTAATTATCCATTAAAACGGAAAAACAAAAGATCCTAGAACTATACTCTAACCCATAAGTTTATATATATATTTTGTAGGTTAAATTTAATCTCTATGTTTGGAGAAAGTTAGAATTTAATGGTCATAGTTTTAAAACTTGAAATTTAATCGCTATAATTAGATAAAACCTTGTAATAGTCTCTATGACTTAATAAAACCTCATCAATAGTCCCTATTGTCGTCCATTCATGAGAATTTTTTTTCAAACTGCAGAGACTAAAATTCAATTGTAAATCATAAAGATTAAACTTTAACTTTTTTTTCTAACGATACTGACTATATTTATAACTGGTCTTTTAAAAAAAAAAAAAAAATCTATTTTACTTTCTAATGACGTTTTCTGAAACAAGAAATTAAAATAAAATGTTATCAAAAGACACATTTTTATATATTTCTTGCTTTAAATAATAATTCTTATTATTATTCAAAGTAAGAAATATAAATATATAAACAAAAAATATTTGAACCAATATATTTCTATTTTTGTTAAAATGATGGGAGCATTCAAACTTTTGGAAGTGCACCAAAGTAGTGTTGCATTATTAAAATTTATGCTTCTTTACCTGTTCAATCTATTTTAATTTTTACGAACAATTTAAAAATACTAGCTAAAATCTTTAAATTAAAAATAAAATTTTAAAATATATTCTTTATCACTTTTTTTTAGTGCAATAAAGGTAGAAAAATTCAAATCATAATTCTCTTGATTGCTAACGCATATATATATCGGTTGGATCATACAAATTTCAACAAAAATTTGAAAATTGTATTAAGGACTTTTTTTTTTCGTCGAGTATAATATCATCATATAAAACTTACAACTTTATATCCCGTTTGATTCTTCTTCTTAAATGTAAAACTCTATTATCGTTTATGTGTAGATTTGTTTCTACTCATATGTTTGGAGATGGATTGAATAATTCAATTAAACATAGAATTAAAATTAAATGTTTGAAATTAAAAGAAATACTCATAAACCCATTAACAACTAGTAACTACTGAAAGCAAAATGGGTTTTAAAAGGTTTGGAGTGAGAATTGAAATGCATCCAATACTAAGTTAGTAAATATTATGAAAAATGTTAAAAAGAAATAAAGGAATTAAATTAATAAAAAGAAAAGAAAAGAAAAGAAAAAAAAAGAAAAGAAAAAAAAAGAAAAAAAAAAAAAGAAAAAGAAAAAAGAAGGTAGTATTTAATGTTAATAAAGAAAAATTAGAAGTTGATAAATTGATCCGGTGAAGTCGGGGAGTTTGACCACAGAACAATTCTCGGTTAGCTTTGAAATTCAGACACCTCTCTCTGTTTCTCTAACTTTAATGGCGTCTTTAAGCCACTCGCTTCTGCCTAACTCTACGCCCTCTCACAATCTCCCTTTCTTCACTCCTATTTATATAATTCCACTCTCAATTCACTTTTCCTTCACATCCCCATCTCATCTTCCACATTTCTCAATTCCAACCTCTCTCCCATGGCTGAATCCGCCTCCTCTGCAACCGCTCTGCTCAAAGATGAGCTCGATATCGTCATCCCCACCATCAGAAATCTCGACTTCCTCGAGATGTGGAGGCCCTTTTTTCAGCCCTACCATCTCATCATTGTCCAAGATGGTGACCCTTCCAAGACCATCAAAGTCCCTGAGGGTTTCGATTATGAGCTCTATAATCGCAATGACATTAATCGCATTCTTGGCCCTAGAGCCAATTGCATTTCCTTTAAGGATTCTGCTTGTCGATGCTTTGGCTACATGGTCTCCAAAAAGAAGTATATCTTCACCATTGATGATGATTGCTTTGTGAGTTCTTTACCCTCTTTGCTTCCTTTTCAATGTCTGCCTGCCATCTGTTTGTCAAAATGTCTCACTCCTCCGCCCCTCCTTTTTTTTTTTTTTTTTTTTTATATAATCTGTTCATTACTCCTTCTTTTCCGGGGTTTATTTGTTTCAAAATTTTTATACTTAGGTTGCAAGTGATCCGTCTGGGAAACCCATCAATGCCCTTGGGCAGCACATCAAGAACCTCCTCTGCCCCTCCACTCCCTTCTTCTTCAACACCCTTTACGATCCTTACCGTGATGGTGCCGACTTTGTGCGTGGATACCCATTCAGTCTGCGGGAGGGTGTCCCCACCGCTGTTTCTCATGGCCTCTGGCTTAATATCCCTGATTATGATGCACCAACTCAGCTTGTTAAGCCTCTGGAAAGGAACACAAGGTATAGAATATGTTCTAAACCCCACTCTAATTGGATGGTTTAGTCAAATTTGTTGTCTAATCAGCTTCATTGTCTGAAAAAGGTTTGTGGATGCTGTTTTGACTATCCCAAAAGGCACTTTGTTTCCCATGTGTGGTATGAATTTGGCATTTGACCGAGATCTCATCGGCCCTGCAATGTACTTTGGACTCATGGGTGACGGCCAACCAATCGGTCGATACGACGATATGTGGGCAGGCTGGTGCATCAAGGTGTGCTCTTCCGCTTCTTTTAATAAACTAAGAAAAACAAAACAGCTCTGAATGATAGATTGATCATATACATATAGATGTAGGTTATTTGTGATCTCCCCGAATCATATCATTAATTCCAAATTATTTTTCGATCCGTAAACCCTGAAAAGCATTCTGTTAGAACAATTACAGTGCATCTAAATGATAGATTGATCACAAAAATGTAGATCTAGCTTACGCAAGTCCTCTTCATGTCGTATTCTTAACTATGAATTCATTTTCGATGAGAGACACGTATGAACGATAAATCGATGATGTAAATAGGTTATATGCGACCATCTGGGGCTGGGAGTGAAGACAGGACTGCCCTACATCTACCATAGCAAGGCAAGCAACCCATTTGTGAACCTGAGGAAGGAGTACAAGGGGATTTTCTGGCAGGAAGACATCATCCCATTCTTCCAACAAGTTGTTCTTCCAAAAGATTGCACCACTGTCCAAAAGTGCTACATTGAGCTGGCCAAGCAAGTGAAGGACAAGCTTAGCAAAGTAGACCCTTACTTTGACAAGCTGGCAGATGCCATGGTGACTTGGATTGAAGCTTGGGATGACCTCAACCCAGCTGGAGCTTCTGCTAAGTTGCCCAATGGCAAAGCGTGATCGTTTAATTTCGTGCAACTATAGGTGTTCGAGCTTTAATAACTTAATGAGTTTTTTGGATTTTGGATGTACTTTCTCTGTTTCTCAATTACTCTTTGTTATAAGCTGTAGAAACAATAAGATATGGTGATCAGGTTCTAGTTTGTACCAGAGTTGTGATAGCCAGAAATATTAAGTGATATTTATTTCTCAATATTCAAGTTGAGTTGTGAGCCACTTCTTTTGTCTATGCATTTTAAGTTTTCTTTTATTGGAACCATTTTTAATCTCACATTTCAATGACAAACGAGAATGGATTTTTAGAACTCTTTTGTTAAGAAAAACATAAGCAATGGGTCTTTAACAAATAATAAGTTAGCAAACAAGTTTAGTTTATAGTTGCAACGTTACTACTTCTTAAACATGTATTTGTTTAAATATATTAGTAATATATCAATGCTCGTTCAAAATTCAATTTCAAGTGTTACATTAGTATCTCAATAATTTGTCAACATTTATTCTCAATGGTTATCAATGGGAGAAATTGAACCATTATAAGTTGAAGATGGTGTAGTAGAAAAATAATACTCCAAATAAATTATAAGGATTCAAATTAAGTTTACAAATAATAATAAATGTATAAGCCCAAGTTGACTGATAAATTTTGTATATAAATGATAAACTTTGTATATCAATTATACCAATAAAGTATATCAATTGATTGATGTATCAGACAAAGTAAATTAAACATATTACTTACATACATGTTGATATATAAATGAGAGCAAAATGGAAATACTGAAAAAATAGACATCAGATCTAAAATACTTTTTGTTGGTACATTTGCAAATTTAGAAAACAAAAAACCCAACTACATTTTCAAATTAAAGTTTTTTCTTTCTATTTATGGAACTCTGCATTTTTTAATGAGCTAGATTAATTTATAGTTTCGAAAAAACTATGTTTTAATTTATAGTTTCTGACGTGAAAATATTATTCGAATCTAATAAAATTTATTGCATATGGTAATGGAAAAATTGATGGGATACCAAATGTATTTATACAAATATTAAATGTTACATAATTAAAAATGATAATTGGTTTTGATGGAGTTTTTTATGGTAAAAATAAGGTGTTAAATTTCCATTAACATGTCAATATTCCTATTGAATATTTCTACTTATCTGCAAATTTGATATTCACATAAGAAATAAATCGACAATTCTATTATATTGTAAAAACACAAGAAAAATACAATAAAATGTCACCAACATAAATATGAATATAATAGAAATAACAAATATCTTAACTCATTAATAAAGTGTAAAAATTTTATTTATTATTATTTTTCCAAAAATCTCCACGGTGGTTAACATTTTATCAATATTCTAAATGTTTTTTTTTAACATAATATTGTTTGTGTATGTCCTTCCATAAGCTAAGGTTTTGAGCGGACCATTGGGCTCCATGTCACCAGGAAAGCCCATAAAAATAGAAAACGGAAAAAAGGGAAAAAACTGGCCCATGCAGGTTTCGAACCTGCGACCTTCGCGTTATTAGCACGACGCTCTAACCAACTGAGCTAATAGGCCGCGTTGTTGTTGAACCAAAACATTAAAAATAAATTCAACAACATACAAATTGATAGTTTTAATGGATATCGGTCCTCGATGAAGATAATGAAATCCAATGGAAAGCGTAACAGCGAGCGAATTGGCGGGTTTCGCAGTGGGAGCTCTCCTCGTTTGGGCCACCATTTCTGCACCAAGAATCGATGCTTTCATCTCTTCTTCTCAGCGGAGGTTTTGTTCTAATCCTCTCATTTACATGTTTTCATTTTCTGGGTTCTTCAATACCGAAAGTTTGGTGGGTTCTGTATGATAATTTGATGGCGAAAGGCGAATTGAACAGAACCCATGACTTTAATTCGTTTTATTGAGGAGGAAGGTTCTGTTTAGGTTTTTTGTTTCATTTAGTCTGTATATTAGCCACTGGTTTAGGGAATGTTTAGGCATTTGTGGATAAGAACCCCAAATTGGTTTCCACTTTATGCTTTGTGCTTTTTGGTTGCATCTACTACTTATACATTGATATTTTGCATGTATCAATGGGGAAAAGTAGGATTTTCAAAGGAAGAAAAAGAGAACTCAAACTATGGATTGGGATTGCAGATTGCTGTTGTTCATTTCTGATAATTGCACTTTGAATGGATAGGTTGTGTATCTTTTAGATATTATAGGAAAGTGGCCCTATCCTAATATTCATTAGAGTCTCATACTTTCATTCAACCTCAACCTTCTATGTCACTCATTTATCCCTTCCCTTGGAGAAATTATACTTGAGGAGCTAGAACAATGCTGGCTTGTGATTATAAATTGATGTATATGCAAGAGAATATAAAAACTGTGTTTTGAACTTCAATTGAATGTTCAAACACATTAAACGATTATTAGAAGGTGGGTTATTCACATAGTTGTAATTGACATATACTCCTTTCCTTGAGGTCCCACTTGTTGTAGGTCGGGTATTCATTGGATAATGTTTTCTTCCTTTATACTCGGTTTAAGCATAGACTTCCTAAAAGGTTAATGTTATTTTGGTCTATGTACTTTGGGTTTCATTCCATTTTAATCCTTATACTTTAAAATGTCCAAATTTAGTCTATATACTTCCAATAACTCTCAAATTTTGTCCTTTGAAGTTAATGTTTATCAAAATTAATTAAGTAGTAATAATAATTTTCATTTAAGAAAGTTCACTATGTAAACTTATGGTTCCAAAGTTTCAAAACTTACAGGGGGAAAGCAAAATGTTTTTGTTCCTTAGAAAAGTCAACAATAAACTATAGTAATAGAAAATGTTTTAGAGATTGCCAAAATGAGCCTAGCTCGAGTGATATCAAGTAGTTACCATCAACCTAGGGTTGGAGGTTCAATTCCTCACTTTGCATATCCTTAAAAAAGGAATGGTTTTTTATTTGACAAAAATAAAACAAGAGATGTGGTTGATTATGATCAATGTGATTGATTATGTTGTGTATTTGGACAGATCCTTGGGCATGTGCAAGAGATGCGGTGACTTGAGGATGATAGCATGTTCAAAATGTAAAGGAGTTGGATCAACCAAATCAGGTGGCCTGTTTGGCGTTAACATTCTTGCTGACTTTTACGAATCATTCGGCAAAGACGAATCGAATGCACCTTCAATCCCATGTACAAGGTGCAACGCCAAAGGTCGCTTCCAATGTCCAGACTGCTGCTCTCAAATGTCATGAACTTGATTTTTGTTCTTGGGCATTTTGAAATAGAACTTTTGATCATTTCATTCTGATGCTCCCATGTAATGAAATTTTACCAATTATAGCTTCTTGTTATCAAAGTTTCATTCATCATTTTCTCTTCTTTTACCTTTCTTTTTTTTTTTTTTTTTACCAGTTTTGAAGCATCTGCACAAAGTTGAAATTCCACAAATGCAGATATGATGGTGATGAAGATTTCAACTTCATACACATTTTTTTTTTTTTTAACTTTTTCCCTGTTTGGGGCCTGTGAAAAAGACCTGTCTTTGCTAAAGAGAAGCCAAGCTAAAGGAATTTAAGTAACAATGTTCTTCCCATTGATACTTTGTAAAGGTTAGCATGAATTAAGAATATGATATGAAGCATAGTATTATTTGGGAAATTTTATCTTATTTCCATTTCCATCAATTATGGTAAAATATGCGTTCAAAACAGCCAAAAAAATCGATACTCAAAACCTCATGCAGTTTAATAATGGTCATAGCAAGTACAAATCATCTTTTTTCAAATAATGGTATGATTGTTAGCTGCCCAAATCACTTTCGTATCCAATATTGTGATAGAAATTGTATTAGAGGGATGTTAAGGGTATATTAGTAATTAACGAAGGATGAAGGGGCAAATATTTCTGGTGAGTGAATTAGGGCTTGAGGATGATCATAAGATATTGAGTGGGTCCAAATACCTCGAATTACTTGGTTTATCTTGTAGTTTCGTTATAGTTTATATTCAATATATTTGAGTTCTATCTTATCGATGTTTGCCAAATAAAATTGATTTTAGAAAAATCTAATGTGGGATGATTGAATGAATGGGAATCGCTCCAAAATTTTTCTTATTTCATTCATTTATTGAAATATCGAATTTGCTCATACATTTAAGAGTAATTTTATTTACCCTTATTAAGTAATTTCTCAAATAGAAAAATGTCATTTTTAATTAATTTGATCGTTCTAAAATACATTTTGAAACCAAACATAACAATTCAACTTTTAAGAGTTCAGAACCAATTCCAATATGATTGTATGCAAATCAATTTTACAAAATCAATTGTAATCATATCTCTTTTCCGAAAATAATAACTACGCTACCCACTTCAGGATTGATTGGCTTTCCAAGCATAAAAGACGATCCTATGAAAATCTCAACCATCTAAGTTGTTTGGTAAAATAAAATATTTATAAATCTACATAGAATTACTTTTTAATTTTATTCCAAGTGCAAAAGCTATTAGATACCAACTGTTAGAGCTTAGCTTCTCTAAAAATTTGGTACCTTGTCTAACCGTTTACCAATCTCAAATATAACCTTCTATATTAATTTACTTTCTCACATCCATTCTCAAATTTTAATTGATTAAATTTCTTATAACAAATGCTTTTTCGAGAAACTATCAAAATTAAATAAAATCAATTGCAATTCAAATCATACAAATTTTAAAATAATTATATTATAACAAATTATAAATTAAACATCAACATAAAAATAATTAAATGATAGTCTACTTTAGTTCATATAACTAAATTACAAAAAATTACTATTAATTTTCTAAACATCATAACTAATTTTTTCTAATTTAAAGTTTATATTTATCAAACACTATATTTTTCTAAGAGCACAAGTACCAACAATTATTTCAAAGCTATAAAAATTTTGGACTAAGCCCTCGTCTATCACCTCCAAATATGCACAAAAATTTAACTAATTAGGTAATTTTTTATTTGACGAAAATAAAAGATTAAGAATAGAACCTACCCACAAAACTCAAATATAAGGTAAAAAAGGAAAAAAATGAAAATACCATCTTATTTGTTTCTCAAATTGTATAAGAATGACATAATGAGAAGGATAGTAGATTAAATGTACAAAACTAAGATGTTAATTTAAAAAAAAAAAAAAAAGTGTAATATTGGTATAATTAGGAAGTCTAATAATGGCATCCAGGTAAGGATGCCATATTCATAGAGAAGTTAGTGGGGGAAGAGATGTGATTAATTTCCTAAGAAGGAGAAGATGAAAGAAAAAGTGGGGTTGATTGGGACCAAACAAAATGGGAAAAAAGGGAAAATTAAAGTGAAACCAAAAAAAAAAAAAATGACAGTGATTGCATTGCTCTTATAGCAAGCAAATTGATGAAAGGAATTTATTGCTTTTCTCAAACTTGATTATGCTTTTTTTTTTTTTTTTTTGAAACTTTGCCATTAAAAATTCAATTAGTGAATTTGAAGATAGGAATATTTGGATCAAAGTTGATATTTAGATCATTTGAGATCTCAAAAAGCTGATTTAATGCACTTTGAATGGATATCTAACAATAACAAAGGACTAAGAAATTGTGATTGGTTTTAATGTTTCCCCCACTTATATAATGCAATAGTTCATTTAGTAATTATGGTTTGTTTTTCTATATTAGTCCCTAAGAACTTTAGTTTTTACTTGGGCCAAGTGTTTCCATTCTTATCATAAACTTCTGCTTCCATCCATTTTGCAACTTTTACTTAATATACGAGCTAAAATGTTGTAATTTTTTTTATAAAAAAAAAAAAAAAAAAAAAAAAAATATGGTTACTTTATGATTCATTAAATTACAAACAAAGGTTTAGTAAGAAATTGATGATACTTCAGAGATGGATGTTACTAGAGTTGCACTTCTGTTGAAAATTAGTTTTTTCTTTTTTTTTTTTTTTTAATGGTAAATTCTATGCATCTACTTTGCAATTTAGACTTAGTTTTGTATTTTGACTTGTTTGTGTGTGTTTTTCTTAATGTAGGAAACAAAAGTTATAATATTTAGACTCACAGCATCTAAAATAATCTTTTTAAAAGATTTTAAAATGATTATTAATAGTTGTATTTTTTTTATAAAAGAAAAAAAACCATATGTAAAATGAAGTAAATAAATACTTGATAAATTTCAAAGTTAAGCAAGATAGAAATTTTGATAGTTAGGAACGCTATGGAAATTTTTGGGGAGTGAATCTTAAAAGTTACTCTATGTAGGATTTAGAACACAATGAATTGTTTTAAATTATCTTAATCAATATTATTCAACACCAAAAATGTTGGTAGAAAATTTGAAAACAAGGTATTCATTAAAACAAAGTTGTATTTCATGTTTTAGTAAATTCAAAAATTGGATTCTATTTTAAACAATTATTTAATATATGTTTGATACTATATATATTTATAAACTATAAAACTAGTTGACAATAAACTATGATTAATTTTTTTATTCTATGAATATAATTTATGTTAAAAATATTTAATTATTATTTTGTAATATTATATAATTTATAATACATCACATAATACATATTATTTCTTTTTAAAAAATGAATTGAGTTTATAACATGAGATAGTGTATTTCTAAATGTTTTTTTTTTTAATATAATGTTGCACTTTAAAATTTAATTCAAAATCTAGATAAAATGAAAACATAAAAATGTTATTTTTAGAATTTGTACTGTTTGGATTACAAAATGCAAAAACAAATAAAATTCGAGTCATCTACCAAACACATATTTGCTGAACTCAATAAATTTAAAGAGAATTCAAATTCTTTACTAAATAAACTCTAAGATTTTCTCATAATTACTTTAAGCCTATGAAAAATCAACTCCAAATGCATGGAGGAAAATTAAATTGTAGGATTACGTTAAAATTTATTGACCTTATCTAAGTTTAGAGATGAAATCGAACTTTTTGTTTTTTCCATTTTTAATTTTTTAATAAAGAAAACCATTGATTATTTATGTTCAAATTTTATATTGCATTACAATAATAATTAGGTTAAAATACCATTTTAATTCATCTATTTTTTTTGTTCTATTCCCCTAATTTTTAATTGTCTAAATTCAGTCTATGTAATTCAATAAGTTTGAAATTTAGTCCTTAAGTTTTGAGTCCGGTTTCAATTTAGTTCTTAAGTTTCAAAATATTACAATTTTACCATTAACATTTGAGTTGTATTTCAGTTTGATCCATAGATTTCAATATTTACATTTTTAATATTAATTTTTCGCTAAATACTCATTTTTCATCTTTAGTGTTAATGTGTGTCAATAAATTTAAAATATAATTAATCAAGTTTCACTATTTTTCATCACCCTTAAAATAAATTTTGAAATTTTTACTTCATGATTATTTTAAATCAATTTATAGACATTGACATCAATGATTAAAAGTGATTTTTAATGAAAATTTGAGGTTAACAATGTAAAATCTTGAAATATAAGGACCAAATTGAAATAAAACTCAAATCTTAAGGATAAAATTGTAACATTTTGAAACTTAGGGACTAAACTGAAACAAAAATGAAAACTTATGGAGTAAATGTGTAACATTTCGAAACATATAGACTAGATAGAAACTATACCCAGACCAAAAAGGTATTTTCTTTTTTTCAATGAGATTTTTCAAGATTAAGGGAAACATATATTTTTCTTTGAAGATTCTAACATCAAGTGAACAACTTCCACCAAGTTTTCTCTCCCCATGTTTGAACCACTAACTATGTGAACATTTTGAAAGAGATTATTTGAAAGGATGAGAAATTGTCTTCCTTTCTTCCATTTCCACATACCCAATAGCCAATAGAAGAGGAAGGGAAAAAGAAAATTTCAATAGAGGACAATAGTCAAGGAAATGCCACTCAAATCATCCTTATTCCTAACATTTATCTAGTTTTCTCAAATGAATTAAATTGATGAGAATCACTTAAAATCATTTAATATGGACAAGATTGAGTTTTCTTCTAAGCAAAAATCATGGTTATTGGACATCAAAAGTTGGTTATTGATAAGAAGTTCAAGTGTATGGGAGAGTAAGATTTTTCAACCCTAATTAGTTGGTATTTTCATTAAAGTTTTAATTTTGATGATAGGTTTACATCAAGGTGGTCCTCTCTCTCCTTCTCTCCTTTATCTCTTGTTTTAATGTATGAAGAGATGTTTATACATTCTTACTCATCAAGCATCCTTCCAAGATGAAAATGAATAAATAAATGACTACAAAGTCAGTCGCTTATTTACCAACACGTATTGCTAATCTATTTCTTGTTTGTGGTAAACTATTCTTTTTCCAAATTAAGAAGCAAAGAAGAGAGCAAAATAAAAAGATAAAAAATTAAAAAAAAAAAAAAAAAAAAGAAAAAAAAAAAAAAAAAAAATAAAAAATTAAAAAAAAAAAAAAAAAAAAGAAAAAAAAAAAAAAAAAAAATAAAAAATTAAAAAAAAAAAAAAAAAAAAGAAAAAAAAAAAAAAAAAAAATAAAAAATTAAAAAAAAAAAAAAAAAAATTAAAAAAAAAAACCAAAATTTAAAAAAGTAAAAAAAAAAAAAAAAAACAATTTTTTTTTTTTTTTTTTTTGAAGCATGTCATGAGTTGTCTTAAACTTTCAAAAGAGTCTTGCAACAATCTCTCCTTTCAACTTTGAGCTTTTAGTCCTAAGTATAAAAATAGAGTGATGAAAATAATTCTAGATAATTAGATGATTTCTTTCAAATAATTGGAAAGGCATTTCATTTGTAGACATAAATATGGTAAGGTATTGGCAATATATTAAAAACGTAGTGATCTTAGATTTGAAAGGTATAAGAAGTGACGAGTTCCAAATACTATGACTTGTATTTTAAATCACCTCAATTGAAAAACATAATTTTTGTATTGGGTTAAGGAGAGAATTTCGAATGATTAAATAATTTTTCACACAGTAGACTTGTGGACCATGATCTTTTCTTTTTCTAATTTTAGAGCTATACATGTAAATTCTTGTGTTTCTTATTTTTGTTCATTTCTTCAGTTATTATTCTACTTATATTAGAAATGAGATAGTTTTTCAAAAAGTTATGCTAGAGCTTTGGGTTTGTAGTTCTTTTTTCTTAGTATGCTCTATGGTTGCAGGAGTGACTAAACTTCCACATCATAATTTAAAAATAAAAACCTAGCTATAGTACTTTGACTAAAACAAACATGTTACACTTATTTGAGTCCAGTGAAGTTCATGAAAGGATTAATGACAGTGTTGGTGTATCTTTAATTTTTCACTCCAAATCCAAAGAGGTCGAATCTCCACCATAAGATCTTTCTTTCCTATGACTCGAACGAAAGAGGACCAGAGATTGTGGGAGTCTCTTAAAAGAAATAAGGTACATATGAAAAAAATTGAGAGAACTCTTTCTCTTTAGCATGGAGGCATAATCTAGCTTAATTGATAAAGACCCTATCTATAGTGAGTTAGAGCAACCCTAGTTATATATCATTTTATTCCGTGTGTATTAATAAATTAATAATTATATTTAATATTTAATGTATCAAATGTAATAAATACATTTTTCTTTCATTTAACATATCAAATATATTAAACATTAATTTGAAAATTTCAAATTTTCTTTCAACTTGTTGAAGCTAGAAAATGGATCAACCGTAAATTTGTTTTACAGGGTAAAATTGTTGAAGCGCCTACAAGACAAAAGAGATTAAGCACTGGTGTGGTGTTAAGCTACAGACACTCCAAAGCTCAAGTTAGTCTCAAGTTTTATGAGTAACTTAACAATAGAAAATATATAGTAAAGTATTTTGGCGTCCCTTCGACCAATGATTTTGGTCGTTTATATATAATACTAAAGTGCAACTGTCATTCCAACTCATGAATGCCCCTCATAAATTTTCGAAATTGCCGACTTAATTTGATGGTCAGTTACACCGTTAGTGTAATAAATGTATCAACTCAAATTCTCAACGTCTCCTTTATAGCATGCTCATTATGAATCTAGACTCTTAAAGCTCTCTCTAGGCTCTTTTGAACTCCCACTTGGCTCTCCTAGGCACTATGAGCTCCTCCACTAAGCTCTTAGAGACCTCTAGGCTCTTTTAGGCTCCTATCAGCCTCTTCCACTAGGCTTTCAAAGTTCCTCCATTAGGCTTTCCTAGCCACTCTGAGCTCCTTCACTAGGCTCTTATAGTTCCTTCTACACGCACCTCATGGGTCTCCTAAACTCTTATAGGCTCACCCCTCCTCTCATAGGCTCACACCATAGGTCTCATTGAGCTTTCCTAGGCTCATCTCATGAGTCCTACGAGCTCCTCTAGGTTTACCTCATAGGTTCCTCTCTTAGGCTCCCCGACTTATCTCACGAGCCCTCAAAGCTCCACTAGACTCTCCCAATGAATCTTCTAAGGCACCATTATGTTTTCCATAGGTTCTCTAAGCTTCATTAGGCTTTCCTCATGCCTAGGTTCCTTTAGGTTCATCATTGGACTGTAAGCCTCCTATTTGTCTAGACTCACGGATTTAGTCTAGCTCGATAAATTTACCCATAAGCATAACAGAACCAAATTAATAAAATACAATTTTGAGTAACTAAATTTAAGATATATTAAAAATTTATTCTAAATTCGAAATTCAATGAAAATACATGAAGTAAAATAAATGAAACTCAAAATAGGAAGGTGAAAATAATATTTGAACTTAAAAGATAGCTATAAATCATACGGTCATGAACATATATATCATACAGACACATTTGTAATTCAACTTTTAATTGGTAAAACTTTTTATTTTATTTTATTTTTTATGCACCATCCTCTTCAATTTTCATTAGTCCCTTTAATTGGTAAAACTATTAATTTATGCTAACAGAAATTTCATTAGTCCCTTTTTGTTAATTTATCTTCGAATTAATAAAAATCGAATATTCGGATTTTGACTTTTGGACAATCCAATGTAAGCATGCTGTACTGTGATCTATGTTACGAAATGACAGGTACACTTAAATGAAGGGCAGATCCGTAAATACATCACAATCTCCACTCCCTTTATTCCATTTAACAAGAAAAGGAGGGGGAAAAATCCAATTTCTACTATTAGTTTTCAATCTCATTAAATTCCACCATAAAGGTGTGTTTGAATTATAGATATTATTTTATTGATAAGAACATTAAATATATAGGATTTAAATATTTAAATTTTAAGTGTGAAAATAATCTTAAATGATAAAACTGCTAAAAATATTTATAACTAATAGCAAAATATACAATCTATCTGCAATAAACCGCAATAGATTGCGATGAGCTACTATCTGTGTTTATCATAACATAGATAGTAGTCTATTGTCATCTATCGCTATCTATCGTAGATAGACAGAGAAATTTTGTTATATTTATAAATATTTTGATCATTATTCTATATTTGAAAAGAGCCCTAATTAATGTCTATATTTTGATAAACATAATAATTAAACTCACGAAGTTAAATATGTGTATTTGATTTACAAATTTTGTAGGTAAAAAACAAAATTAAATAATTACTTAATTAAATGTAAGAAAACAAGTAATTTAATCCTAAATTAAATTTAGCATTATTTAATAGATTATTGTATTAATTAATTATTTACTCACTTGAATATTTTTATATTAAAATTAATTAATGATTTAATTTAATTAATACTTAAGTACAAATTTTATATTATATAATTAAGATAATATAAAATATTTATTAAATAATAGAATTATATTTAGCAATTCATTAAAATTATTAATAGTAATTAAATAATATTAATTTATTAATTAATTAAGCTATACTTTTACGATATAAAAATTTCACATATATTGGAGGATATTAAATTTTTGTTTAAAATTTTTTGATAAAACCGTGAAACAAGCAAGGCCTAAATCTAAATAAGTATTATAATTTTAACAACTTAATAAAAAATTGAAATTCCTACCATCTGATAAGTTTTGGTGTATCTCTCAAAAGTAAACTTATAAATAAAATATAAGCTTTAATGTTGAAACTCATTAACATTTTAAAAATTCATAAACTAAAATAAATATTTAAAATATTTAAAGTGGCATTTGATAACTATTTGAGTGTCGTATTTTAAAATTAAGATTGTAGACATTATTTTTACTTTTGATCTACATATTAAAAAAAATTTTAAAAATAATGCCAAAATTTGGAAACTTAGTCATTGACTCTCTTCTCATAACTACTTTTAGTTTTTTGATTTTTAAGATTAAGCAAATAAACACTTTTTTTTTTTCTTCTAGGTTTCTAATTTTTAAAATTAGAACAGTATAAAAAATTATAGAGGAAATTTTTAGTATTCTCATGACATCATACTCTCTTTATTACCAAGAATTCGTATATATAAATATTAGTACATCTTACAATTTATCCAAAAATTATATTACTACATCCCATGGATCCTTCATGCACTCGCCCTCTCCTTCTGCCACGTGCCAAGCCATTCTCTCCCTCGCCGTACAGTCCCGCAAGTTGGCCGCCACTGTACGAACAGTGTCTGGTGGAGGATTCGACAACACCTGGAGTAACGTCTTTGTGAATGACAGACTAATAGTAGAGCGACACGTCATGCGAAGAAAGTGCTTTTCGTGCTCAGCTGCGTTAACTGTAATCCGGCAGGCCATTGGGAAGTGCCTTTTATTTTTCTTGAAGAGTGTAAATCAAATGGAGTTGCGGTGGCGACACGTCGCAAACCGCCCCCCCCCCGGGGCTGAGTCCTTTCGTTTTCTGGTTATTTCGCTGTACCCCCCGCCGTCGTACTGCGGCGGTAACTTCCGAGGATTGTTGGAAATGCAGGGTGAACAATCCCATGCAAAAAGATAAACTTAATTTTAGCGTAATAATGAAGGAATTGATAACCAAAATCTGCTTGATTTGACACAATTATTTATTGTTTGTTTTCCTACTTCGCTCTTTCTAGGTTTTAGTATTTTTTTTTTTTTTTTTTAATAAAAAAAAGGGTTTTCTTATTCTTATTGCTTAAATATATAATAAAGGAAAATTGTTGTGATTTACAGCTAACCACTCTAAATTGATCCGTAAACTCTTTTTATTGCTAAATATTCGAACTAATTAAAAGTCTTCATTTCCTTTTATCATTTCCATCCCACTTCATAATTGCTATTTAGATTTTTGTTATTGATTCGTTTTAAGCTTTCAAAATCTTATTTGATTTTTTTAAAACACTAATTAAATTAAATAACAAAAAAGAAAAAAAAGAAAAAACCCATGTAGTATTTATAAGCTTAGTTTTGAAAAATAAAAGACCCAAAACCATCAAATACTCATGGTATTAATTTCTTATCTTTTGTTTTTCAATTTTTTCCTTACTAGTTTCACCTATTTATTTCTTTATTTTTTAGGTGTTTCTTAAAAACCGGTTTTTGTTTAAAAGTAGTTTTTTAAATTTTGATTGTATTTTTATGCTAGATTAGGAATTAAAAACCGGTTTTTGTTTAAAAGTAGTTTTTTAAATTTTGATTGTATTTTTATGCTAGATTAGGAATTCAAATGTGTTTGCAATGATGATGAAGAACATGCCATAAAAATTGAACAAAAGTAGACACAATTTTTAAAACAAAATGCCTAAATTATAAAATAAAAGATCGTTACAATTAAACCTAAATTATTTACCAATTGTTTTTTGTTTTTTATATCAAGATGGATGCCAAATATTGATTTGAAAACCAACTTTTATTAAGTAGAATAGAGGATGAGGACCTCTTAGTTTCTAACAAATTCATATGTTAGTTGAGTTATGTTCACTTTAGTTGAAAACTATATATTTTTTTTAATGTTTGATTTTATAGCAAATTTTATAGAGTTAAAAAGTGTCCCCAGGTGGTCTCCTCCTATGCTCAACCCATCCTTCGAAGTGGACTCCACCAGCTACGGGTAATTGGAAATTGAAAGACGTTGAGATGCAACTTGGTCGTTAGTGAGTGGTATAGGCTTGGCTTGCTGGTCCATGATCATGGGAGTCATGTTATTTTGAGTAGTTGCAAGTCCATCTAGAGGTATGATGGTGTTAGTTTGGTGGAAGCTGGAAGCGAAAGCATTAGTGGGGGAGCTTATGTGCGATTGAGTGAGAGTGGTCTGGTAACAATCCTCTTATTGAAGTGAAATTTGATGCGTCAAAGGTTATGAAACTTTTGAACACGGAAGATTTTTCTTCTACTAAGATTGGAGCCTTTATTGAGGATATTCCTTTTTTTTTTTGTTGGGAACATTGTTTAATACAGTTCAATTTTGTTATATTCCCTTAAGAGTGGAACAAATATGCTCATGGCATTGCAACATTTTCCTCCCCTCAAGTTTTTTAAGAGTGGAACAATCTTTGATCTGGGAAGATCTTTTTTCGGATAGTGTTATTCGACTCCTTGGTTAAGTTTTTTAAATTTTCCTTTTTTTTTTTTTTGGGAACATTGTTTAATACAGTTCAATTTTGTTATATTCCCTTAAGAGTGGAACAAATATGCTCATGGCATTGCAACATTTTCCTCCCCTCAAGTTTTTAAGAGTGGAACAATCATTGATCTGGGAAGATCTTTGTTCGGATAGTGTTATTCGACTCCTGGGTTAAGTTTTTTAAATTTTTTTTTTTTTTTTTTTTTGAGTTGATTTTAGGGGCTTTGTTTGTTGGAAAGCATCGAATCTATTATTTGATGTTTCAAACAACCAAGTCGAGTCTCGCTGCTAATTCTATATGCCTAAGATTTAAAGGAGTGTACTATATAATTTCTCTAACCCTAAATGCACATATTTTGTATTCTGTAACATTATCTTTAATAAAATTGTTTTCCATCTATCTCGTGGACGTAGCTAACTCACTCTTAGTGAACCACATAAATTCGTGTATTGATTCTCCTCTATTTTACATTTTTTATCATTTTTATTTGTCAATTTAGCAACATTGTTGTTAGTTCGGTTTGCCTGAAAAACAAAACGAAAAATTGATTCATTCTCTGAAAAAGAAATTTAGAATTTTAATTTGTAATACACAAATTATGTCTCTTATATACAATTAACTGTGAAATAAAATTCTAATGGCTCAATAATTAAGATAAGATTTGAACTTGAAATTTATATTCTTTCAATATTTATCTTACAAATTTTATAACAATCCATGGATGTCAAATCATTGTCAGATGATGTGTTGATTTCAAAAGAAGTGTTTTTTCTTGTTATTTTCTCTGCGAATTATTTACCAATTCATGTTTTTATTATTTTTATTTTAAAAAATAATGATAATAATAATTGAAAGGTACAAGATAAAGCAGGAAAAAAAAATCAAGTAGTATCGTATGTATTAATATATACTAGCCATAAAGGGATTTTGTAATGTATTTTTATGGTAATGGTCCAATTATAAAAAATATATATAGTTTCAAGAATTTTTTTACTTTTACATAAATTAACATAAATTTCTAAGTTATTTCTATTTCGCGTTTAAGTTTTATACAAAGTCTAATAAATTTTTAAATTTTGATTTATTTATTTAATAGGTCACTTAACTTTAAAAATGTCTAATATATTCATAAATTTCAATTTCAATTTTTGTGTCTTGTAGATTCATGACATATTAAAAAATTTTCAAATTAACTTATGCACTGGATATAAAATTAAAACTTATGTGTATTTAATGGGAGCTTAAACTTTCTATTTTGTGTTTAATAGGTTAGTGAATTTAAAACAATGCTAAATAGATCAAAAGATGTTTAAATACTGGAAGAATACAAAATAAAAATTTATGAAATTATTAAGTACCTTTTAAAGTTCATAGTGGTTTAATGTATAAAAAAGTTAAAATTTTAAAAATATTAAACTCATAATGTAATCTAACTAGTCAAAATTCAAGTAGAACGTGAAATCTTGTAATTTTAATTATTTTTTTAAATAGTAATTTTCTAACATATAATAAATAAATAGTATCTAATTTTTTTGAGTTACCCCGAACTTTTAAAAATTAGATAATGTAACAAATTTTATTGTAATGTTCTCGTGTTATAATTTTTTATTTTTTTTTAAAAAAAATTTTATCTAGTGCGAAGAGAGAAAGATTGTTTAGTAATTAAATTATCAAATTAAGAGGAAAAGTCATCTCCACCATCTTTCAAATGGGCACTTACACTCAAAAAGTTACAACCACTCGACAAATGACAATATGAAAATTTATGAGAAATGTAAAGACAAAAGAGACACGTAAAGATTCTTCCTACATAAGTCTTCTCAATATAGTAGAGATATTAAATATTAAATATGGTTAGTTGAGTGAGTAGAACCTACCTCTTATATCATTTCTCTATCCATCTCATAATACATTGTTTGTATATAGGGCTTTTCTTTTTTGGCCACACAAAAGAGTTCATTCATAAATTTCCTATTTCCCATATTTCAAGGTAACAATGTTATACCCTACACTTAATTAATCATTTTTGGGAATTCTCTCAACTACCCTTTTGTGTTTTTTCTTAATAGAAATAAAAACATTGGTAATCTTATTGAAATATTTCTTTTTTTTTTCTTTTTTTCTTTTTAAAGGAGACAGTTTCATAATTATATGTCATAAATCATCTTCAAAGGACAGTTGCATTTCTTTTCTTTTCTTTTTTTTTTTTTTTTTTTTTATTTTTTTTAAAATTTTTTTTTTTTTTTTTTTATTTTTTTTAAAATTTTTTTTTTTTTTTTTTTATACATGAATTATTTCATATTTCATATCAACTTTTCAAATGCTCAAATCAATTTTTTGTTTTTTTTTTTTTTTTTATTTTTTTTAAAATTTTTTTTTTTTTTTTTTTATACATGAATTATTTCATATTTCATATCAACTTTTCAAATGCTCAAATCAATTTTTTGTTTTTTTTTTTTTTTTTATTTTTTTTAAAATTTTTTTTTTTTTTTTTTTATACATGAATTATTTCATATTTCATATCAACTTTTCAAATGCTCAAATCAATTTTTTGTTTTTTTTTTTTTTTTTATTTTTTTTAAAATTTTTTTTTTTTTTTTTTTATACATGAATTATTTCATATTTCATATCAACTTTTCAAATGCTCAAATCAATTTTTTGTTTTTTTTTTTTTTTTTATTTTTTTTAAAATTTTTTTTTTTTTTTTTTTATACATGAATTATTTCATATTTCATATCAACTTTTCAAATGCTCAAATCAATTTTTTGTTTTTTTTTTTTTTTTTATTTTTTTTAAAATTTTTTTTTTTTTTTTTTTATACATGAATTATTTCATATTTCATATCAACTTTTCAAATGCTCAAATCAATTTTTTGTTTTTTTTTTTTTTTTTATTTTTTTTAAAATTTTTTTTTTTTTTTTTTTATACATGAATTATTTCATATTTCATATCAACTTTTCAAAAGCTCAAATCAATTTTTGGAGTACTATGGTTATCAAATAACTTTGTGTGTGTGTATATATATTTATTGTACTTATATTTGTATGTACATATAACCACCATTTTACCTGTTTTAGAATATGGTGCTATCAACCTACCCATTTAAAATAGGCCAATATAATTTGTTTTTTAATTGACCAGATTAACCTTATCCCACCAACCACATTTTTTCAACTATTGGTTATTTTGGTCAAAACAGAGGTGTGAATCCCCCTTTTCCAGAAGCAAAAACTGAAAATTTTAGTACTATAACAAAAATGACAAATCTCAAACAAGTTGTAGAAAGGCAAAGTTTCTCTTGCACTCTTAAACCTTCTATTTCATTTCATTCACACACTAAATAACAATTCTAGTAAAGTTTTTCCCTTCCCTCCCTTCGTGAATTCATTTCCTTCTTTCTCTCTCTAAATATCTTAATTTTTAATTATATTTCCTTGTCTTGTCACAATATTATTTTAATTGATGATATTTGACTATGATGCTAGGTAACTATATGGTTTTTTGTTGTTCATCGTACCACCTAAATAACTGTCATTTTCCGAGTAATGAATATATTTAAAGTTATTAATCTTGATCAACTCAATGACTTCTTTGGTTTTCAAACTCATTTTTCTTTTAAATGCACAAAGGGAGTAAATTGATTAATTAGAAGAAAAAAATCTAAAATGAACTTAAATTTCTAACATACTTAAACTCTCATTATTCATTATTAATAATAAAAAAAAATGTTAAATTACAAATTTGGTCCTTATATGATTTGAGTTTAGCTTCAACTTGGTGTAGCCATTTTTTAAGTTCCAATCTTATCCTTTAGCTCAAACCTTATGTATCAATCTTTACGAACAATTTTAGTTGACTACAATACACCGTTTTTCAGAGTTGTATAAAAATAATTAATAATCAAATTTTGTGAGATTAACCAACTGACACCAATACAAAAATAAAATAAAAGTGACAATATAAAAATTAAATTAAAATCACGTCCAAATCTAAGAAATCCAAAACGATAATTTATTTAATCTAATAAAAATTTATAGTTTTTCAATGTGAAGCACGAAAGTTAAACCTCTAACCTTTTTAATCAAGAGTATGTCTTATGAGAGTTCATCATGCTAAGATTGACAATAATACAATATTGATATTATTATTATTAGTTTCAATATAAGAACTAAGTTTCCTTTCCTTTCTGCGACCCCATTTTATAGGTATATGGACAGGAGAACTGATAATCAATTCCATGAAAAATCTCTCTTCTGATTTGAAAAACCTCTTGTGACTATTCTTTTCGACTATAAATGATGGAATCGTCCATTTTGATATATAAAAAATAGAAATTTGAAAATGCTGTTAGAAATAGTTCTTTTATTGAATTACTGCCGACCGAAGTTTAGTTCGACGTTATTATTCTTAACTACACTATGATGACTTAGAAAATATTGAAATAATTTAAAATTTTAAGTATAAATATAGAAGAGTTAATAGTCGAATAAGAAAAAGACACGTGGAGATCCGTTTTAAGGTTGGTGACGACGGTGTGATCGATCTGTGACCGGCTTTAAGCTGATACAAGAATCTGAGAACCGAATGCTATGTTTTAAGCATCAACACAATTCACTCCCACGCGCTCATCAGGATAATCCAAGGACGTGCCCAATTGAAAACTCCCCACGAGGACATGAAGATAAAAATATCACGACGTTCTCGAATACGGCAGGAACGTGTAGCACACGCACTTGTGTCGCGCGTGAGGAAAGCATCTAAAAAAAAGAAGGGAAAAGAAAAAACAAAAAAAACAGGCTGTTTTATATGAAACTGGAAACAAGAAGAAAAGCCCTAAGCCAGACTTCTTCATAATATTTCTGGGTGAAGATTGGAAAATTTCAAGTTTTTAAAGCCAAAGAAGAAGAAGAAGAAAGAGAGAAACAAAACCAAAACCCCAAATCCCAAAAAAAAAAAAAGAAAACCCAATTCTATATA
>QLSR01000171.1:1489669-1503424 GCA_031780015.1 Citrullus colocynthis | reverse complement strand
TTTTTTTTTTTTTTTTTTTTTTTTTTTTTTTTTTTTTGCTATAGTCATTTAGGTTAAGTTGTCTTAAAATCTCTCGTAGAATTGTATAAGTCTCGAAAACTTTACTATGCTCTTGTATTCAGGTGTTCTCTAGTTTTATCTCAATGTGAAGCAAAAGTTGAAGAGAGGGACTCTGGAGCCTAAGTATTCGGGTGTTCTTTGGTTTATTTCAATGTATCAATCATAGAAAGTTATCGGTACTTATCATTGATAGACTTTCGTCACAAAGCATATAGTCCATCATTAATAGAATTCTATTAGTGATAAACCTTTCATAACTGTTATCATCTGTGTATCATGATATCATCGATATCACTAATATTGGTGATATTAGTGATATTCATGCATCAAAAATCATACTTTATGCATATATGAATGATATTTATACATTGATGATACTCTTGTATCAATAATATTAGTGATATTAGTTATGTAACTTGGATAGATATTAGTGATATACTAGTACTATAACTTATGTGATATCCATATATCGGTGATATCAATGATATAGCTTAGGTAATTGTATCAGTGATATCAATGATATTAGCGATATAGGTGATATGACTTAGGTAGATATCAATGATGGTCATTTATATATTTCTCATTGATAGACTTCTATCACTTATATCTTTAAGTGTCAATCTTTGAAAGTCGATAGTAATTTCCTCTCGAAGTTGGCAGCCATTAATAGAAATCTATTAGTGATAACCATTGACAACCATTAATGATAAAAGATTCATAATCAATCATCATTTTAATTAGAGAAATCAACGCGAGATGACGCATTAGTGGAGAGCATTACTTAAAGTTCATCAACTTATGTTGATAACAGTATCAATCAAAGTCGACAGCCACTAATAGAAGTCCATTAATGATAACAACTAATAGTTTTAAGTGTTGATTTTTCAAAGTTAATAGCATTGGTAGACAATATTAGCTTGATAAGCATTGATAGAAGTCTATTAGTAATAGTCATGATAAAAGTTTATTAGTGCCAGCCACTAATAGCTTTGAGTGTTAATCTTTCAAAGTTGATAGTCACCGATGAAAGTTTATCCGTAAAGGCCACAAATAATTTCCTATCATTGATAGCTTAATCTTTCAAAATAAAAATTAAAAAAAATCTATTATTGAATATTTTAAAAAAAATTGAAGTTATTTTACAAACACTTTAAACTTTGAAAAGCAAATATCTTTAATGTTTGATCTAATGAGTCTACCATATGTATTAGTATGTGTTTAGCTTACTCAAGTTTGGGCCTATATAATAGCCCAATCCTATCCAGAAATGACACAGAATGAGCTCCCATGTCAAGTTCATAAACATGGAATTAGGAACCACATTTCAAACTTTTCACTTTAAAGTGTCCATTTCCTATTAGAATTTAGGCTAAATCAAACAAAATACCTACTTTACCTAAATAAAATAAAATAATAATAAAATAAAATAAAAAAATCCTTGAACGTACAAAAGCTTCAAAAATTCCCTTGTCGTTTTAGTTTTGGATGAAAACAGATAGTGTTTTGTTTCAAACATACTATTATGGTTAGGTTTGGATGAAAAAAGTTGGTATTTTGTTTCAAAAATACCCTTTAACTTTCAAAAGTTTAAAAAATACCCTAACTTAAAAAAGAAAACTTCATAAATGCTCTTACTATTAGTACATGAACACAAACTATTAATATTCATTAAAAAAAAAATCTTTGAAATTTCAAAAGTTACATTAATACTCTTAGCCTTACCAGAAAAGAAAAAAGAAATTAAAAATGAAAAATGCTCCTACCTTTAGTATTGTGATCAATTTGTTTGAAGTTTTTTTGAGTTAAAAAAAAAAAACAATTTTAAAACAAATTATATCGATATCCTTTTTCATATAAATATCTTCATTTTTTGCTAATTTGTCCAATTCTTATACCAATTTTGTCACAATAAAATATAAAGCAAAACTTCAAGTTAGAGCATATAACCCCACAAAAATTCAAAATAAAAGCATGCACTCCCTTGAGACTTACCAAAACAATAAATAGCCAAATACAAAAAGGATGTTTTTACCAAAACTTACTGAAACTTCAAGAATGTATTTGGCTATTAACATACACCCAATTACTAAAGTACAATCTTATTAAAACATATAAGTCATAAGACCTCCTTGGTGCTTCAATTATTCTCTTTCTTTTTGTCATAATCTATTTACCTTAACTGAAGGGGATAACTTTTTTTAATGAGATAAACAAAATGTCAAACAATTAACAAGAATGAGAGTCATAGAGGATAACTTTTTTAAAGAGCAAATAGAGAAATGATAGGTTATAGATTGAAGTAGGGGAGAGAAAATAAATGAAAGAGGGAGATGATGAGATGTAGATAAACAGTAGGAGTATTTTTTTTAATTTTTTTTTTTTTAAGGTTATGGTACAAATGCAACTTTTTTAAGTTTATAGGTATTTTTGTAACGAGGTGTCAACGATTTCTACTCATGTATTAACAGTAAGGGTATTTTTGAGCTTTTCTTTAAATTCAAGAGTATTTTTTTAAAACTTTAAAAGTTCAATGTTATTTTTGAAATAAATCACTAATAGTTTTCATTCAAAACTGACCGTAAAGATATTTTAAAACTATTTTTAAAAGTTTAAAAGAAATTTTGAAACTTTTAGGAGTTTTGCACTGTTTTTTACACAAAGTGCCAAATTCAACGATATTTTTCTAATATATAATTTAGCCTAAAATTTATAGAGTTAGGAGGAGAAGAAAAGGAATGGAATATGAAAGCAAGTTGCCAACAACTTAATAAAGGAATAAAATGAGATTGGCTTTGATCCACCATTCATAATCCAACATACCAATATTTTATTAGAGAGAGATTCCCTTCAAACTTCTTCTCTTTCTCTTTTTCCATATTGGGCAAATCATTTTGAAGTAACATGAACAAAGTTGCACTTTCAAAGGGAATTTAGCATTACAATATTAAGACAGGGTCATGCTGGCTACTATTTTAGCATAGAAAATTAAAGTAGAAGAAAGAATATCTTTTTTTGACTTTTCCTTTCTATTCAATACTAAAACTTTTCTTTTCTTTTCTTTTCTTTTCTTTTCTTTTCTTTTTTTTTTTTTTGTTTGATTTGATGTTTCGACATTTATAGAAACTATGCAATTAGGCATTGCAAATCTATGTGCCAGTATAAGTTCAATAAATATATATATATATATATTTATATTTTGCATTATTACTTGTTGAAGCTATGCATTATAAGAATTTATTATAGGTATCATGAATGGGCCTTCTTATATATTATCATTTATGTATTTTTTATAATATTTGAGTAAATGTGTCGAATATCTAACTTCAAAGTTGATATTACAAGTTTTATATTGGCCTTTTATATGTAACCACTTAAAAATAAATAAATACATAGATAAAGTGAGTTTTGTTCAAACAAGTTCAGGTGTCAATAAATCAATTTATCCAATTAGATCTAACTCTATATGAGTTATCTTGAACTTGATCAGAGATTTCATCTTAAAACTCATGACTTCTTCTCTTACTGATTTAGGTATTAGAATAATTTTTCTTTGTTTTGAAAATTATCTCTTCCTTAAATTACAAATTTATTATTACAAATTTAGTTAAATTATAAATTTACCATTATTGTCATGTGGAGGTCAAGTGCATTTTCACTTGACCAAAATTTAGCATCGACAATGTTAATATAATATAATACCTATTCTCCACTAATATTCAATATTTATTTACTTGCGAAACTTATGCACAATCCCTACATTCTATTCCTTATATTTAATTAGAGCATCTTACTATTACCATTTTAACCATTTTAAAAATCATTCTATTAAAATGTTGTTCTCAAAATAAATTATTTAATTATTTGAATGTCATAAACAGTTTTTTTTTTTTTTTATTATTACGTTATAATGCAATATGTCCATATAAATTAAATATCAATATTTTATTTCACTATATATTATAAAATTATTGATACATTATTTACTAAAAAAAAAAAAAAAACCTTGGATTACTCGTACTAGGGACTAGTTTATGGGCCACATTCGTTACACAAATGGATTAGATAGAGATCCAACGTTGGACAACAAACCAAAAACACATTGAATTGATGAATTGGGAAAATGGTAGAAATCATTGTACTAAACTTTATTAAAAAGGAGAAAGAAAATCTTTGATTTATGGTGCACCACTATCCTTCAAACTTTTCTCTTTCCATTTGAGTATTAATAATTTTAAGGATAAATTTTCGTCTCCTAAATTTGAGACAACATTGCAAAATTTCAGACGTATGAATGCTGGATAGGGCTTTGTCTAATATTCCGTTAAACGATACAATCTTTTTCTTTTCTTTTTTTTAAGCCCTCAAAGTTTTTCTTTTTTTCAGAAAAGAAAGTCATTCTTCTCGATAATATAAAAAGAAAAGGTTCCCAATGAATTTGGAAATAGTATAATAGGTGGAATGTACTAAATTAATATTGTAAATCGTTAGGATTCCATTTATGGTGGTCCAACTTATCAATAATTCAAATAAACATATAAAAGTTAATAATTTTAGTAGTACGATTTGTTAAGAGGACCACTTGGTGAAGAGCATTCAACATAAATCAATTAATTACACTAATATCAATATCATTAAGAGCAAGATAATCCCATTAACCAAAGTCTTTTCAAAATTATCACGTAGGACGGTCTATATGGACCACAAAACGCACATGCTTTTTAAAATTTTTTTTATATATAATTTATAAATTTATAAAGGGAATATTATTTTATTTTGTAAATAAAAAAAAAGGAAAAGGGAATATGAAATCATTTTTGTGTAGGTGTTTAATAATATTTTTCGTGTACGATTCATCGTAATTAAAAAAATATATATATATATATAGAAAGCTTATCTTAATAAGTATATATTTTTTTAAAAAAATATATATTTATTTTTTAATATTCAAAACTTAAGATCATTTTAGTCTTCGTGACTCATGCTTTTGATTTTTTTAATTAATTAAGTTCGTTTGGTAATTATTTTGTTTTTAGTTTTTAGTTTTTGAAAATCAAGTTTATTTCGTCCCATTTATGGTTTGCATATTTTTTAAGTAGAAGAGTTGAATTTTTAGTTAAATTTCAAAAACAAAAGTGAGTTTTTAAAAACCATATTTTTCTTAGTTTTCAAAATTTGACTTGATTTTTTAAAATATTGGTAAAAAGTAGATAACAAAGCAAGAAATTTATAGGTGGAAGGAATGTAAATAAGCTCAATTTTAAAAAACTAAAAACTAAAAATCAAATGATTATCAAATTGAACCTAAACTAAAGGGTTGTTTTTATATATAACAAAATGAGCCACTATTAGTGTCTATCGACATCTACTACTGATATACAGTGACATTTTGGTATATTTAAAAATATTCTCAATAGCTTTGTCATTTAAAACAATAAAAATTATCTTAAATGACAAAACTGCTAAAAATATTTACAACTAATAGCAAAATATACAGTCTATCTGTGATAGACCGCAATAGACTATTATCTGTGTTATGATTAACACAGATAGCGGTCTATCACGATCTATATATCGCAGTCTATTGCAGATATATTTGCTATATTTGTAAATATTTTAATTTTTTTTGCTATATTTATAAATATTTTAATTTATTCTGTTATATTTGAAAAGGGCCCTTAAAATAATTACCCTAAACTAAACTCATTTATTTATTTATATTTTATTTCCTAATTGTATGTATCATATCAACTTCTATCATCTCCTCTACGTGGGTTGTGCATGGCACTAAACTAAATCTAAGGGCACTTTTGGTATTGTCCTCACTTATTATTTTTAATTTCTATCTTTTGTTTCTTATTTCTTTTTCCTACTTTTTAAGAAAGAGAATTGAATGGATGTTTGGTAATTATTTATTTTTTCGTTGTTCTTTTTTTTAAGCTAAACTAAAATTCGTTTAGTAATCTCATTTATTCTTTGTAGTTCTCTCTCAAATTTTAGATTAAAAAAATGAATAATTTTGTTTTGAGAAATAAAATATTCATAATTAGGATGAGATATTAATTTTTTTTTAATTTTTAACTTGCGTTTTATAATTAAAAAAATAATAAATAATACTTTTGATTCAGCAGGAAGGTTAGCTCATAGTTTTATAAGCCGTAGGGTATTAAATCCTACGTAGGTGGCCACTATGGATTGAACCCATGTTCCTACTACCACTGGGCCAACCATGATAGTTGTCTATAGCATACTTTTAGATCATGGTTTTCTATTGATCATGGTGGAAAACAAAATTTTACACCATGGTTTTTATTGACCGTGGCAGTTGTTCTAACTTTTACACCACAATTTCAAACCTTACTAGCATATAGCATACTTTTAAACCATATTTTTTTATTGACTGTGATAGAAATCTAATTTTTACACCATGACTTTTATTAACCATGGTATCTTACTAATTTTAACACTACAGTTTTAAAACTTCATAATGTATAACACACTCTTAGATTATAGTTTTTAATTATTAAATGTGGTCACTAAATTTGTATATCCATTTTAGACTATGGTTAGTTCAATCTCTATAACACTAGACCATTGTTTTTTCAAATATCATAGTATTATTTCTAAAATAAAGTGGAGAGTATATTAAATTTTGTAGTAGAACTCAATTGGATTTGTCATCTATCAATGTCTATCAGTTATAGACACTAATGATAGACAACGATATATGATAGTAGTCTATCAGTGTGTCTATCAAGGATAAACAGTAACATTTTACTATATTTGAAAATATTTCCAACAGTTTTACTATTTAAAACCATTATCCTAATTATAATTGATCACTTGTTAATTTTTTATAATTAAATAATTATTTCTTGGAATTAATTTTAATTTGATCCTTCATCATTAACCTATCATAAATTTTAAAACAGTTTTGATCATTCTCCTTTACATTCCTTGTTTCCTGTATTGTTTATAAAAATATATTTATCTAAATTAAAATTAATAATTTATTCAAATTAAATTCATGTTTACAATATTCAACACCAACTAACTAAAATTAAATAATCAGTTGTAATAAATAAATAAATATATACTTATTTAACTAATTTCTATTCATAAAAATACATTAAATTAATGTAATTTAGGGTATTTATTTAAAATATTAATTACTTAATTTTAGTATTAGTTTTCATAAAAAATTATAATGTTAATATTAGTTAAATTGACTTACTTAAATATTCATTTTTAATAAAAATTAAACTTAACTATCCAATTAAAATAATTTTTTTATTAAATAATTAATTTTGTTATATTTGTAAATAAGTTGGAGCTATATTTGAAAAAAAACTCTTAGAATTATTGAAAAATAAATTTTTGTACAAATTAATTTAACTAATTTTATTTAACTAATCAAATACACTTAAGATATTGTAGGCTAAAATCTTGTTTGGTAACCATTTTTCGTTTTTAGTTTTTGTTTTTTAAAATTAAACATATAAATACTACTTCCTCCAAGTTTCTTCCTTTGTTGTCTAGTTTTTACCAATGGTTTTAAAAACAAAGCAAATTTTGAAAACTAAAAATATAGCTTTTAAAAACTTGTTTTTGTTTTTGGAATTTGACTAATACTTCAACCATTATATTTATGAAAAATGCAAATCATTGTAAGAAAGGTGGAGAAAACGAGCTTAATCTTAAAAAACCAAAAACTAAAAACGAAATGGTTACCAAACGAAACCTAAGTAATTAAATTGATTTAATAAATTTTTATTTGTAAAAATAAATGGAGTAAATATTTTAATAAATTATTATTCTTGATTTATTAAAATAAATAATTTTGTTAAACTAATATCACCAAGTTATGTAATTAATCAACTATATCAAATACAAAATTATATACAAAATGAAAAAACAAAAGACGAAAGGGGCAAATGGAAAATCCACCGTTTAGTTTCTGGTTAAAGGAAAAAGAGAATGCCTACGAATAGCTTATTTTCAAGCATCGTGTTGAAAACTATGTAACAAACATAAATTTAGTAATTTTGGTTGTTTGTATTAATTCGAAAAACTTCCAATCAACCAAACCCACTGGAGATACAAATTCTGAACCTACATCTTAGATATAAGACTTCTACAGAAAACGAGTCAATTTGTTTCGGTAGTGGACATTTGTAGTTCGCAGAATGCGTCCTTCAAACATACGTATTCATTGCACTTTCAACATAAGGGTTTGGCACTTGCTTTGTTATCTACCACACCTGTGTTTGAATCCAAATTTCGAATGAATCGATATATTATTTTTTAAATCAAGATAATATCACTTTTTCTATTATTATTATTATACTGTATTATTAAAAAGTTTGGAAGTTAAATAAATACGAGTGATTGTTCAAAACAACAAAACTCTACTGAAAATATTTACATACACGTAGCAAAATGTCATTGTCTATCTGTGATAGACAACGATAGACACGGATAAACATCTATCAGTATTTATCGCTAATGGGCAGTGATAGATGATAGTAGTCTATTAGTGTTTGTTAGTGATAAACTTGACATTTTGCTACATTTGTAAATATTTTGACTCATTTTGCTACACTTCAAAAAAAAAAAAAACCCAATAAATATTCTAGTTTAAACACTTTATCCATTATCTAATTTTTAAAAATTATGATAATAACATGTTTTCTCTCCATTCAAAAACAACGATTATTATAAAAAAAAAAAATTTTAAAAAAAGCTAAATTAAGTAATGGTTTTTTATGCTGCATTTTATGATATTACCTAATATTAAAATAATAATTTTTTAAAAAAATAATTTATTAATTTTCTTTTTAATGTAAACAAGAAATAATGTTATTGTTGTTGTTAATATAATTTTCTTCTTCTTGTTGTTGTTATTGTTACTTAAACTACTATTATTGTTTAAAATGATTATTATACAAAAGTATTTAAAAGTACAAATACTAAAAAAAGGAAAAAGTATCCATGTTCTTAAAAAATTGAATTTAAGATAGATATTACTAATTTAAATATTATTTAAGGGCAGTTGCAAGTATTACAGTGAGGCTCATGCAAACATAAGCTATAAATTTAAGGATAGTTGCAAATATAATAATCAACTCCAAAGTATTAACAAATATAACATAATGCAAAATAATTTATAGATATAAAAAAAATTTAGATCCAGCTTTTGAAGTCTATCAATAATAAAGAGACTATCACTAATAGATTTTAGTTTCGATAACAATAAACTTCTATCACCAATAGCATAATCTATCACCAATAGAAGTACATCATTGATGAACTGGTATCAACAATAGAGTATATCATTCACGATCTATTATGGGTAGACTCTATCAATGAGATTAGACTCTATAACTTATAGGCCTATATTGTTTGAAATCTATCAACGATAGCCAATGATGGATTTCACATAGCATATAGAAATCTATCACGCTTTTTTAAAATGTTACTTATATACTTCTATTACGTTACATATAACCTTCCATCGTTGATAGTTTAGCTGCAATTTGGTTGTTTCTAGTTCTTATGGTTGCTTTGGAAAAGAGATTGCATCAAATTATTTTAAATGTCTTGTTGAGTTATCAATGAAAGAGATGAAGAAAACAAAATTGAAGGAAAAAAGGGAGAAAATGGAGAAAGAAAAAGAAAAATGTTCGTTTGAAATCTATCAATGATAGATGAGATAAAATATACAAGATGAACAAAAACAATAGAAGAGGTCATTGGGGAAAAAAACTCGAACCAAAAGGTTGGATGATAAAAATCTCCCAATAGCACATGTTGTTAAACTTAGAAAGAAAAAAAAATTGTATAATTGGAAAAGAAGTAAACAAATAAGGAGATTTTGGGAAAATTGCTATATTTTTAATTCTTTAAAGATGTTGTTATACACTTGATTATTATTCCTAAAAGTGTTACCATTAAAATTACTCTAAATCTAATGCTTATTTTTATTTCACATCTACATTTTTGGAAAAGGAAATGAAGTGCCTTGTAATTTCCATCTCTTGAGTAGAGGCAATCGTCACCTATACAAAACAGATAAAGAAACTTCGAGCCGACTAACAAGTTATCAAACCTGACTCGAGCACTCCCGATATCACAAAGCCCCCAAATGCGAAGCCTAAGAAAGCATGTCAAAAAATAGTAGGATAAATAGGACACACCCACCTCTAAAAATATGAAATTTATTTGTTGTTCAGCTTGACATCACTTCAACTAACATTGACTTTAAGCATCAAAGCACATTGAGTATGACACCACATCAAATTTCCGATATTGACGACTAAGTTCATCCGATTAGAACCATTTGACCAAAATCACACATCAACGTAGATTATGTATTTTAGAAAGAGCAATACTTGGATGCTTTCCAAGATACATATATCTTTATACATCTCACTTTCACCGCACACAAGAGAAATAAATTAAAATATTAAAAATAAAAACAAGTAAGAGAACAATTTGTCATGTACCAAATTATGATTGAATAATTTAATAAGATGCTCAAAGATATGTTCCCGGGATGCAATATGTATTTTCCTTGAAAAAAAAATTCACAAAATGCTGTTAAATTTACCAAATAGATGTAGTTTTAAAAGTACTGTTCTTTTAGATATAAACTAATTTAAATTCCATCTTCTCTAGAATATGTTAAAAAAAAAAAAAAAAAAAAATTAAGTTATGTTATAATTATTATTAAAAAATGAAAAAAAAAAAAGGAAAAGTACAACAATATTCGAAATTAAGTCTGTAGAATGTAAGGCGCACTTATGACCGCTTCCCACACTAGAATGTCAGGCACAAATTTTAGATAAATTTTTTTTTTTGTTTAACTTACAACTTCTTATTAAGAAATGTGATATAATAATAATTGTAAAAAAAGTGATACTATCTTTATTTAAGAAAATAAAAGACAAAATATACTAATTCATTCAAAAGATGAATTAAACCCAGGGTTGGTGAGACAACCATGCATCTAACCACTGTGCCAAATGTTAAAAAGGATATTTATTGACTTTTTTCCTTTCTTTTTTTTTTTAATCCAACTTCTCACTTAAAAATGAGTTAGGCTCATTTTTACAAATAGTTATTAACTTTTGTATAATAAATGCATTTGTTAAATAGATATGTTCTAGCCATTGCATAACCTAATATTTTTCAAAAAAAAAAAAAAAAAAAAAAACAAACTTCCTCTGGGTAGGTCTAACTTCCTCTTTTTTTTATGTTAAATTTCTTGTTTAGTTTCTATAGTTTGGAAAAAAAGTTAGAAGTTAGTCCATGAATTAAAATTAGAATATTGTCCTTATGGTTTGATAAAACCCTTATAAATAGTCGCTAAAGTAGGGATTAAATTCTAACTTTTTTTTAAATCATAAGAATTAAATTCTAATTTTCTCTAAATCGTAGAGACCAAATTCTAACTTTTGAAATCATAAGGACTAAATTCTAACTTTTTTTCGAGTATAGTTATCAATTTTGTAATTTAAAAAAAAAAAAACTAATTTTGGACATAAAAATTTTCAATGCAATAATGACCTAATTCGTCGGATTTGTCGCATGAAAGAAAGAAGAGTTTTGATTTAATTTTTTTTAGATAAATTTAATATGACTTTTAAAAAAAAATGTTTAAATACCATTTGGTTTCATACTTTAGAGTTCGTTTAATTTTAGTCTATATACTTTCAACAATTTAATTTTAATCCTTGTACTTTTAATAATAAAACTTAAATTTAGTCCACAATGCTTGTTTTTTCAAGTTCAGTCATTGTATTTTCAATGAATCTTAAATTTACAAGTAGTGGAAATTAAAAGCTTGTTTGGATTGACGAGGGAAAAAAAATATATTTTTCAAAAAAGTCATTTAAACACTTTTAATAAAATTTGCTTAGCACAAAAACACTTATATGTTTGGTTATACTTTCTCAATAGTATTTTTATATACAAGTTTGTTTAATTTATTATATGCTAAAAGTGTTTCTATTAATATCAAATGCATGTTTGGGAGTGATTTTAAAATCATCAAAATCACTTTTGTCATTTTTAAACTTACTCGAAGACACACTTTTAATCCCTCAAAATTAATATAGTTTTCAATTTTACACTTAAATGCAATTTTCATATCATCAAAATTAGTTTTGAATGTTAAAAACATGTTTTAAAGTAATTTTGAAAATGACAAAAGTGATTTTAGCTATTTTAAAACTAGTCCAAAACATGCCCTAAGATGATATAAGACGTCCATTAAAAACTATAAATTGCTAATTTAAAAATACTTTCATTAATTGAGTTTATCAATTAATCCCAAATTAATAATTAATAATTAAAAACACTTTAACTAATAAAGCTATAAACAAAATATAAATAATAATCATAATAAAATTCAAGAGAGATTAACTGGTAAACACTAACAAATCATTTTTCTCATAGTTAATTTCAAGTGTTTATCTCAAACCAACTTATTTCATAAACTCATTTTTTCAAAAGCTATTCTGAGTGGTTGACAAATACTCCAACTTTTTCAAAATGACTTTTTTTTTTTTTTTTAAAAGAATTAAACCATCGAAAAGTTAAACCAAACATTATTGGAAAATGTGATTAAAGTCCCAACTTCGATTAAACAAGAGTAAGATCATAAATTTATAAGAGATAACAACTATATCCAACCGTAAGAGGTGGACAGTAACAAAACCAAAATAATATTTAAAAGAAAAAAAGAAAAAACGCATAGACACAAATCTGAAATGGACTTGTTTTGGTTTAGGCCCCCACCACCAGAACACAAACTCTCAACTCTCTCATATTATAAATTTGGCTGACAAAAGATTTCAGACATTAACTACTCTTTCCTTCTTCCTCCAACCATTTCTCGACAACTCAATTTGTACTATTCCCTATCTCTCCTTCTTTCTTTCTTTTTCAAAAAACAAAAGGAAAAAAAAAAAAAAAAACCAATCTTTTTCTTTATTTCTTTCTTTCCCTCATTAGCAACAATCTCTCCTCCTTCCAATTCACTTCCCTCACCAACAATTATAGAAACAAATAATAATAACAATTCTCTCTTGTTGTTGTTGTTGTTTCCCATTCCATACATGCTCCCTGTTCTTAAACAAAACCAAGGCTTCTTCATCTTTTTAGGGTTTGTTAATTTTGTTTGAAAGTCCAAGCATGGGAAGAGGCAGAGTTCAGCTGAAGAGAATAGAGAACAAGATCAGTCGCCAAGTCACTTTCTCAAAGCGTAGAGCTGGTTTACTCAAAAAGGCCCATGAGATCTCTGTTCTTTGTGAGGCTGATGTTGCTTTGATTGTCTTCTCCACTAAAGGCAAACTCTTTGAGTACTCTTCTGATTCCAGGTTCCTTCCCATTCTATCTCCACCCTTTTTTCTTTTCTTTTCTGAACAATTTAATCCCAACTTATAGTCACTATTTTTAACATGGTATCAGAGTTAATCAATAATTAAAAATTAGATCTTACCTACCTATCCTAAGTAAATTCATATGGGGTTGATTTCTTGGGTTTTAATTACCCTAGCCTTCGCTTCACCTTTTACATTACATCAACAAATTTAACTATTACCTACAACATGTTACCAAAATATTCATTTTTTTTTTTTTAAAAACCATCTTTTTCATCCAAGATTTCTCCTTTTTTTTTTTTTTTTTTTTTTT
>QLSR01000171.1:1460605-1489534 GCA_031780015.1 Citrullus colocynthis | reverse complement strand
TTTTTTTTTTTTTTTTTTTTTTCTTTTTCCTTTTTTGTATTCTCTCTCTCTCTCTCTCTCTCTCTCTCTCTCTCTCTTTTTGTTTGAATATTGTTTATTTCAGTCTACTTGTTTGTGTATTGGCATTTCAGTTTCCTTTTTCTTGCAATTTACTGTACAGTAATTTAGATATATATATGCATGTATTAGACAAGACACAAAGACAACACATAGTACATATATTACATTTATTTGATAGTATGAAACAAGGGGAAACAAACATGGAGTGTTGCAAGAGAATTTCGACATAGATGAAAATCTTGTATCCACTTTTTGTTTGATTAACAATTGGTCCCTTCTTTTTTATTATTATTATTATTCTTTTTTTTTTTAAAAAAAAAAAAGATATTCAATCGGCTTTGGACACAGGTGAAAACCTAGAGCCACGTGTCGGGAGACCATGATTTATTTGTTTTTTTTTTTTTTTTTCTTTTTCTTGCTTCGTAGCTCTAACCTAGTATTTGAATCTCTCTATGTTGTTGTTAGTGACCTTGAAGGAAGAGCTTTACCTCTCTTGAATCATATAATTTCATGAAAAGAGCTGCACTAAAAAAAAGGACTCAAATTTTGATCCTTAATAATGAATTTGGTCTATATGCTTATAATTGGTTTTAATTTATGAATGCATGATAGTGCACAAAACCTTTGCATGAGATGATTGTGAATGTAAATATGCATGGTAACAATAATTTATACCGTGCTATCTTTTCGATTCATCTCATACATTAGATTTGTGTATATATATATTTATTGTGAGAATAGTGTCATGAGTGCATGAGAAGATTTAATGAAAGATGTAAAATGTAAGTTGACATTTCTTTGGTTATAACTATCTACTGATCTCGTAGATTTTTTTAGAAATGTTTTTTAAAAACAGAGTCATGATATTTGAGATTATCATTTAAATCATCTTATTTTGGTTCACTCTGTTCCTTAATCATATTATCTGTTTCAACTTCACACATATAATAATTCTGCAATCGTATATCATTTGACTTATCTATGTTATAATCAGTAGATAGATGATCCTAACAAACCCATTGCGTTAGCGTATTTAAGATTATATAAATAATAATCTAATTGTTTCTTCTAAGCCTTCGTTTTAATTGTTATTTATTATACTATTGTTTTCTAACTATATTATCTGTTTCAACTTCACATAGAATATTGTCCAACTGTATAGTTACTCACCTATATTATTATCAGTAGATAGACGATCATAACTATAAAAACTCACATACCTCAACGTATTTCATATTCTATAAATATAAGTCCAATAATTTCTTCTATGGTTTCATTTTGAATGCCATTCATTTGGGAAGTTTCTGTTCTAAAATGTGAGACCATTGTTACTAATTGTGATAAAACAAAATTGAAAAATAAAAAAATTAGTGAATTAAGGCTTTGATTTGGTTTCCCAAACACAGCATGGAGAAGATCTTAGAAAAATATGAGAGATATTGTTATGCAGAGAAACCATTGGCCCCAAATGGAGATCCTGAATTACAGGTAAATAAACAAATCTCAGTTTTATTTGCCTTCATTTACTATATTTGATCTTTAGGTCTTGTTCTTTTATTATTGACTGGCAAGTTCAAATCCAAATTAAAATTCATTTTATGTTAGAAAGTTTGACATTTATTATTATTTTTTTGGACAATTTCTTACAACAAAAAGGACAAATTTACAAATGTCAACAAATAATGGTTTTAAGGTCTGGAATCATGATGTCTTGTCTTGGATTTAGAACACTGATCTTGCTAGTACAGTTTATTGGCTGTATTGTCTTGTCCTTTTATTGGTTAGAGGGCATATCAAAGTCTCCCACATTCATTAAGAATAGGGATGATTTGAGTTATAATAAATTTGGAATTTTGTTGAGTTTAGTTGCATGATGATATATATATATATATATATATATATATTTTTTTTTTAATTCTCATTTTTAAATTAGTTTCTAGTTGGAATCAAACTGAGTTACTATCGATTTACAATTTTTTTATAAAAAAATCATTTCTAATTAAGTTATATCTTTTCTAATTTCATTCACTCAATAACTCTGAATAATTACAAAATATGATTTAAGGGTTGAAATAAGTTAATACCTTTAAGTACTAATACTTTCACACTATTATTTAAACAAATTGAAACATTATTAAATAATCCAAATAATCTAAGATTGAATGTATCATTTTACCTAGATTTGTTAAGAATAGGAGTATACACCTCAAACAATTATGTTGTGTCTAAAAAATTTCTCAACCCCAATTTTTAAATATTTTCAGTTAAAAGTGAGGTAAATATGAAGTTTATAATCAAACATTGAATGTAAGTGAGGTTATGGATTTGAGATAGACCTTTCATATAAAAAAGAAATACTTAGATATATTTTGAACTACACATATTTATTTGCAATCTCACCAAATTGTCTAATCATAATTTACTTTATGATAAATTCACTTAACTTATTTTTTAAAATATTTTAATTGATTGTATGTGATGAAAGTGAGATCCATAAAAACAGATACATGGACACTTCGTATAAATGCAAAGATGGGAAAGTTCTCATTATTCCATTGCAACTTTATTTTGGGTACTGTGTTACTAGAGTTTACGTAGAATAAATGTAAGGTATAAAATTACAACTTTTCTCTTTTTCTTTTTCCTTATTTTTGTAATTAAATTGCTTTGGCAGGTAAGTTGGTGTCAGGAGTATCCAAAACTTGCAGCCAGATTGGAAATTATACAGAAGAACTTAAGGTATTTGAACAGTTCTTATGCACTTTTTTTTTAAATTTTTTTTTATTTTTAAATTTAAAGTTATTTTCACTATTTATGGAGCATATACATAACTTTTATGCTACCTATTTGCTATTTAGATTACTTTATCTCCTTTTATTCAGAAAGAAGGAAATAGTTATACAACAAGTCTTATATTTTAATTTTTTAGTAAAAAATAATACAAAAAGTCAATGTTCAATTAACGTCAGAATTTTCTATTATGAATGAAGTAAAGGATATCACATTTAATTTTAACCAAAAAGGTTTATTATTTGTAGTAAGATAGTATATGACACTAAAATTATACTTCTCACATTTCAGATGTGATATTTTAAGTGACAAAGTTACCTTATAAGAGATTTCTTTTTTCTGTAAGATTGTTTATTTTTTTAATATATACTTTTCTTTTTCCGTCTAGCATTCTATTATTATTGATTTTTTCTCTAGCAGTTTATGTTAGCCTCATTTGTGTAACTCCAGTTCTATAATTTTGACATGAGAAATGGGATTAAATTATTTCATGTATACCATTGATTTAATACAAATTATAAATGTTTATATTATTATTTATTATTATTATTGGTTTAGGCATTATTTGGGAGAAGAACTTGACCCTTTGAATTTGAGAGAACTTCAAAGCTTGGAGCAACAACTTGATACATCACTCAAGCGCATAAGATCAAGAAAAGTATGCCATATAAACAATGCCCTTTTTTTCATCTTTACTTCATTTCAATTAATCGTCCTTTTTTTTTAGAAAAAAAATAATTTTGTTCACACATTTGGTTTGTTCATTACTTAATTTGATATCGATGATCTTCAAAGTTTTTTACCATCATTTGTGCCATTGTATCAATCTGAGAACCAACTTTCTTCCCATATTTTCTTCAATATTTCACTATATTGAAAAGTTTCCATTAATATATAAAATTCGACGATAGATAACTCCATGAATCTTCAACATTATTTAGAAATATCAATCTGCATATATAAATATACTTCTATTGAAATTTCATTAACATTTTTATAAATTTGCGAGTTCAAAATTTCTATCCTTTAGTATCTTGCTCATATATATAATAGATAATGCAAATGATTATGGGGTTACTATAATTTGTTGCAGAACCAACTAATGCAAGAATCCATTTCAACACTACACAAGAAGGTATACAACTTAATTTTGGAGCAATATTTTGGTATCATTATTTATTCATATATGAATCCAATTGCTTTCTTCCATTATATGTGTAAATTTTGGTTCATAAAATGATTGTAGGAAAGGGAATTGCAAGAGGAGAACAGGCAGCTTGCAAATAAGGTATAAATTAATGTCCCATTTTAGGTGCTACCCAAGTTAATGTAATTTCTTGTTTAATGGGCCCTGAGAAGTTCATATATGTTTTTATTTTATGATTTGATAATATTAGGTGAAAGAGAATGAGAAGGTTTTGGTTGAACGTGGACAATGCGATGACCTCCCAAACTTGGTTCGTAATCAGCCCATTTTTGCAATGCCGTCACCAATTATTCCTTCTTTATCTATTGGGTACATATGCCTCTTCTTTCTCTCTTTCAGCTGAGAAAAAACTTTACCATATCTATATTTATCTAGGAAATATAACCATTTCATTGACATATAAGTTTGACCTATATCAAAGAGTTCTTCCTCCGAGCAAACAAGTAATTAGTGCCAAAATGAGTATAACTCAACTAGTATCAAACATATACTATCAACTTCAATGTTAGAAGTTTGATTCTCTTATCCCATATATTGTAAAAAGAATGTAACCTTTAACTAGTTGATTTTAATTTGTTAGGTATTGATTTTTGGTTGGACTATTAATTCAAGAAAAAGATACGTTTTATTTGCTTGTTGCTTTTGGATAAAACTTGAACTAACCCAAGTTCCTTTTTGATGTTGTTGGAACATCATGTTGGGGAGGTTAGATAGTTATAGAAGACACAGAACATTCCTTAAGAAACCAACAAACCCTGTTGCCAAATTTCACCAAGTGAATTTAGAAAACCCTAGGCTTAAAACCAAAGATAATAATGATAACTATATACATTTGAATGTAGAGTAAACTTGCATGGGAGAGGATCAGACGAAGATGAAACAAGGGCAACAAGCGTCAACAACATCCAAATACCAGCATGGATGCTTAGCCATGTGACTGAAAATCCTCATAACTAACAAGAAACCGCACCATTGTCTTCTCCGTTGCAGGCAGGCGGGCGAGTGGTTGTTGCCGCTGCCGCTACCATCATTGTCACAAATAAAATGGGCATGGGGATGGGGGGAGAAAAAGAGAAGACAAAACCTCAAAGGTTTTGGTTTTTGAAGATCATGTGGGAATAATGCAAATACCCTAACATTCTAATGACAGCTTCTAGCTTTCACACCCAATTAATTGGCCACCCCCAATCCCAAAGCCTTATTGTATCATGTAGATGATCATTTCTCAAGACTCTAAATTAATTAACTTTAAACTTTTGGAAGAAAAAAAAAATGAAATGTGGATACTTCCATTTCTCTTTTTTTACCATCTGAACTTGTGGGTGTTAAATGTGTTTATTTATTACATGCATGCACATTTGTGTTGACTAACCCTTTTTTTATGAGCTTTCTTGTCAGAAATATATTGGATGCCTTAAAAAAAGATATATATATATATTTTTTTTGATGCGTCTATTAATTCCATTTCTTTTCCTGTCATATCTTGCTCAAAAAAACATATATATTATTAAGAGGCGTATGTAAAAATCATTCAACCAAACCAAATAAAAGCCTTAACTTTTCCATTAAAAAAATATCACGGTCTATTAATATCTATCACTAATACACGGTGACATTTTGCTATATTTGAAAATATTTCTACTAGTTTTGTAATTTTAAAAAATTACCCTAAAAATAATTTTAATAATTAAAAAAAAAAGAAGAAGGCGTAACTTTTCCATTTGTTTCACCCTTCACGCTTCCCTTTGCTTGTCTCAAGTAAACATTTTGAACTCCCACCTATGCATCTCATGCTTCCGGCTCTTTGCCTTCCTCAAACCCTAACATTTGAACTCGTCTTCTTTAGTTCTTGTAGTGAATTAAGCGCTTCTTCCTACCAAGATAATAACGTTAAATGATATAATATTAAACTTGCCTTCACCTGTTAGGTTAACATTTTAAGTCAATCAATGATTTAACAAACATCACGTGTATGGTCAAAGAGAAGACAATACAGTTAGCACTCTTGCGTGAAATGGGAAAAACTCTTTCCATTGAAATCAGTTTACCAATTTGCCAACTTGTGAAATGTGGAGAGAAATAGAAAGATGAAGAACTTGGAGATGCAGTCCTTCCATGGCCAAAGCAAATCAAATGCATGAAGAAAGAAAGAGATGAAAAGACAAGGATTAAATTGGTTTAGCACTTGGCCTACGTCCAGTGTAGTAAGGAAGTCAAGTTTTATTCAGATGGACCTATCTTGTAGGGAAATTACAAAGAGATAAGTACCTCGCTTTCACTCTTAGTTTATCCACACCCTTTTACAAGCCTTTTATAGTATGAAAAATGTTCTGATGCATGTTTTTATCAAGGCTATTTGGCACGCACAACTCACAAGTGTACATGTCGAGTAATAATATAGTAAAACAATCATGAGATCAAGTAACATCCTCAAGAAGTTTACAATTTGAATTCTTCTAGCTATCGAGAAATCGTCTTAATTTTATTTAGGGGTTGGAAAAGTGACTGTGATATCATTAAGAAAGCAATATAAGTGTTGAATTGGAGTAAACACTAAACTAAGAATGTCCTAGGGTTTAGATTTCAATCAATAAATACGTGATTCATGTATTTTTCATCAAATCAATCTAATCATTGGTTTAGGCCTAGAAGTCTAAGGTTGAAGTTTTCTCTCTTGAGCTCAACCCTTTCTAATACCTAAACATCGATCCTATTTTCATGCTATCAATCAATTTAGGTGCAGCATTATGGATTAACTTAAAAATAAATGTTTTTCAAAAATTCATTTTCATTTAAATACTTTTGACAATAACTACTTAAAATAAAACACTAATAACTTTCAAAATCCATTTTCAGTGGTTGACAGACACTTGTATTTTTTTCATTCTACAAAATGACTTATTTTTTAAAATTAAATACTTGAATAAGTATTCCAAACACATCATAAGACTCTTCATAACTGACCCCTAGTCTTTTCTTGTTATTCTATGCACAATCCAACACTAGGTCTAGCATGCTAGTTCTGCCTAAACCCCTCTTTCTCAAGAAAGATTAAAGACCTAACAACAACCTAATGGTAATCAAGCATTCAAATTGAATAAACACAAACATGATAGAAAATCAATATTAGAAATATAATCCAATAAGTCAGTTTCACCACATCTAGCTTTTTTCTCATCGACTTTACCACACCCAACTTAATTAAACTCAAGCGTCTTCCTACTTTCGTCTGGAATGTTTTCCATATAACTTCATCAGACTTTTATCTTCTTTTAAGAATTAACAAGCACTCAAGATTAACATAATAATTCTAGAGAGATCTTAGCTTGAACTTGAAAATAGATACTAATAATTAATTTGAGAAAGATGAACACACAAATTAGAAACATCTAAGATCTAAGATCAAACTCCCACCTTAATTGAAATGGAACCAAAAATTGAAATCGATCCATCAAACACCTACCTCTTCGTTCACAGAAAACCTTCCCCATTAACCAAATTCTTGCAAAGTACTAAAGAGAAAATGATATTAATCGCCAATTTTATTCTCTGATAGAAACATATAACAAGCAGCAAATGTAAAAAAGTTTGCATCCACAATTATGTGTGCAATACATTCTCAAGTTGAACTGTCCTTAATCAAGAAAAGTTAATTACCTGAACTAAAATCCATTCAAACTGAGTTGAACTAACTTTGATATGGAATTAAATGTTTCTTCAAATTGAGTTGAGTTGTAAGCATAAGATACCAAAATCCACTTAGAGATGTGTTTGTCCATATTAGTTTGCCCATATTGTTGAACAACAGCCTTGCATTCCTGGCTCGTGACTTCTTTAGTCCCAACACCTTGATTGATCATGGGTATGATTGTCTAAAACATCTTTATATAAAAATATAATTGTATAGAGTACCAAATTAAAACGTGAAATTTGCATGAGATATTCAAATCTTTAAACTTTTAATTTTGTAGCTAGTTTAAGTCTCTAAAATTTAAAAAGTGTCTAATTAAGTCTCTAAATTTTTAATTTTTGTGTCTAATGTCCTTAAATTTTTACATACCTAGCAAACACAAAATTAAAAGTTTAGATTCAACTTTATATCTAATAATTAGTTAATTTTGAGATATTTTGGGTATAATTAGATACGAATTTAAAAACTCAAATATCTATCAATTACAAAATTAAATAAAAAATTAGGAACTTTTTTATAGACATACTTCGAAGTTCAAAGATTGAATGTGTAATTCATTTATTTTGGCAGATGTAAAAGTCAAGTCATAGGTGTTAGGTAGACGTTGAAAATGGAGAAGCTAAAAATATCGCCATGCTCCGTATTCAACTGCCACTGCGTTTCGTTTCTCCCAGCAGACTCCCAATTCCATCGCCTCAATTTTTCCAGGTAAGTTCCTTTTTCTTTCTCCCCAAACCCCCAATTTTTTTCCCCCCTATCATAGTTCCCTCTTCTTCTGATTCATCATACTAATTCATTTTCCATATTTCAAGAATTGTAGATGAAATATGAAATTTAGAGAAAAACCCTCAAACTAGTTCTGAAATTTAGAGGCACTATTGGTTTGATTTTCAATGTTCTAATGTAGGGAAACCCTCGAATGTCGTGTAATTTCAATTGGGCTGAATTTAAAACAACGTGAATCTAAGATTTTCATTACAAAATTTGCCTCATTTTTTACCATTTTTGTTTGACCTTTTGATTGTACTTATGTTTTGGGCTGAATTTAAAACAACGTGAATCTAAAATTTCAAGCATTATGTTTTGGATGATAATTTCTAGAGGGGTTTGAATCTTCAATATACAGTGTTTGAGAGAAGGGATAAAATAAGTGTTGTCCTCGCGTTTGAAACCAATTGACTGCTTGTGTTTTCAGGGAGAGTGCAAATATATCAGGGTCATGGCTGAGTCAGTTGGGAGTAGGAACATGGATAGAAAGCTTATACAGATCGATATTAGCTCCGACACGGTTTGCCCCTGGTGCTTTGTTGGCAAAAAGAATCTTGACAGAGCAATATCTGTTTCTCAGGATCAATATGATTTTGTGGTTGGTTCTTACTCTGTCTAGTATTTGGTACCCTCTTATCTAGTCTATTGTCATCATATTTATCAGGTTTTGGTTGATTTTTCATACATTCATTGGAGCAATCTATTAAAAAAAAGGTGTACTATCATATGAGAGAGATTGCATCAATAAAAAAATCTTCCTCTTCTAATCTACTTTTTTCTCTTTATGGTATAGAGAAAATGTAAGTTTTTATTGAGAACTGCCCTATGTCATATTTTTGTTTTGTTTGGAAATATCTTGAAAATGTTGAATTTCCTTTGTGCATTGTATCAAGTTTGGATATTAGGACAAGCTTTAAACACGTGAACTGTTAGTGTGAAAAGGGGTGACATAATGTTGCAGTGATCTGAACTCAAAGTTATTCTATTACAATATCATGTTGAATCATCACCGAATGCAAAAGCTAAGGTAATTTGATATTTTCATTATATATCTCAATATGTTTGGTAGAAACTTATGCCTCCTCTACGATGAGTAAAATTCATGAAAGATGCAATGACTGTAATCCTGACGTGCATTGATTGCTCTAATTTTCAACCTATATTAGTTCATAGAGTTAGACCCAAAACCAATGCTTCATCCACCATATGATGAGAACTCTAATTCTCTCGCAGTTTATGGTTTATATTCCTATTAACTGTTTAACATAAATTTGCAGTTGAAGTGGCATCCCTTCCAGCTCAACCCTTCTGCTCCCAAAGAAGGTGTTGTTAAGAGGGAATATTACAGGAGTAAGTTTGGAATTCAATCTGAACAGATGGAAGCTCGGATGGCAGAGGTTTTCCCAGTGTTCTCGTTGGTGCTCTTTTCTAATCAGTTTGTCACCCTTGAATGCTAAGTTACTATGAAATTTGGAAATCTTTCAGGTGTTTAAGGGTCTTGGACTGAATTATGACACGTCTGGACTGACGTAAGTGTGAAGTATCTAAGAACAGACTTCAGAAATCATGGTTTTTGCTAACACTTGCATCGTATTTTCAGGGGAAATACTCTAGATAGCCACAAGCTTGTATATTTGGCAGGTCAACAAGGTTTAGGCAAACAACATGATCTTGTGGAGGAGTTGTGCCTTGGATACTTCACTCAGGGAAAATACATTGGTGACCGGTATGTGATGGAAATTTTGTCTGACATATGTAGGTTGTGGACAAGAAATTTCTTACATTGTTAATGGCGTAACAGAACTGATCACATTGTCTAATTGCTGTAGGGACTTTCTTTTGGAATGTGCTAGAAAGGCAGGGGTGGAAGGAGCAGCAGAGTTTCTCGAGTCAGCTGATGAAGGAGTTAAGGAGGTAGTGAAGTCATATATGCTTTATTCGGTTTCCTAGACCTAGATACGTTATTCTTGTTCTACAAGCCACAGCAGTCTCCCCACTTTCACCTATGCCAAAGACAAGACTTTTTCGCTGCAAAATGAGGTTCTGTAGTGATTTTTGGGCAATAACCAAGGAGTGACAATCCTGTGGTGGTTATTGTTGTTGCTGGTTCTTCTCTTATTTTCTGGAATTTAGTGGCAATTAAGCTTTTGTGGGAGGATGAAGAAGATACTAGGGAGTATAGTAGTTGGGGAATACAAAATAAATTATTTTGATTATTAACCGAGCAATATTTTGAGCCAAGTCGAATTTTCTAATTAAAAGCTAATTTGATGAACTTGTCTCAAGTCCATTCAATCATATTTCCTAATGAAATCAGTTCCAAGTTCAGAGCCAGGTTTCGAGCTTTCTGAGATTCTTGTGTTAACACCAATACTATTATGGTTCACCGTAGGTCAAGGAGGAGCTTGAGAAGTACTCAGGAAAAATTTCAGGAGTTCCCTTTTATGTTGTAAGTGAAATGCAATCAACTTTATCCAACTGATGTAAAGCCAGGCCAATTCCTTTCTGTTCTCATTTTTTTTTTCTCAACACAATCTTATGGCAGATCAATGGGAAGCACAAGTTGAGTGGTGCTCAACCCCCTGAGGTTTTTCTAAGAGCTTTTCAAGTGGCAGGGAAATGACCGAACGTAGGTTTTGAATTTAACCATCAATAAGAATGTAACTTCCTTGCTTAAATCAGTATACATACTCTTATTCTTGTATTTACTACCATAATGGAATGCATTTTAGGTCAAACTGCTAATTACAGTTAGAAATTTGTTTGCCCAGTGATGAAGTACTTGGTTGTACACTATTAGTGCACATGTTTGAGATTTAAATAGTTTCATATTGATGACTCATTAGCAATTCTAACATGGTTTTCAATTTTTGGTCCAAGCTAAAGTACATTTGAATACTGAAATCTCCTTTTAACTGCAATTTATCTGTCTGAAAAGTAGGACCAAACTTCGAATGTTACAAAAAAATTACAAAACAATGATACAATTGATTCAGATTGTCTTGTGAGTTTGCAAAAGGGTTGACCATTTCTGAGTTCTTGGACAAGAGATTAAGATTTTTCATATGTTTTTTTCCCCTAAATGCAAGCTTTTCAGCATTTAATTCTTGTCATTACCATTTAATTTGTCTTACCATTGATTTTATAGGCTTTGGGAAAAAGATTGTGCATCTAATTCTAAGGAAATAAGTTTGCCAAATCAATATGTTTTCTTCTGTGTTTCTTTAATATCCTTTAGTCTTTAATGGACTCTTCAGCTTAAGATCAATTATTTTATCTTTTTTCATTTTAGATGCCATGTGTATATGGTATTGTATTCTTCTTGGAATTAAACCTTTCAATTATGCAATCTTGCCATTTTTTTTTTATCAATGGGCCATGTAGAGCCAAATTCTCGTCAGGTCTTCATGTCCATCTTTCATCACATGGATTTTTTCGGGCCTTTATCTATTGAGTTATGCTTAGATTGACAGTAAAATAGTGGAATAATAATAACGTAACTCTACACAAAATTTGATTGCAATATATAAAATTTCAAGGTTTAAACACAAAGCTTATCTTTATTAATCCTTCCTAACTAAGCAAGATTAAAAATGGAAGACAATAATTTCCCAAAAAATACTCTTTTTTATATGGAATAGCAATAACCTCCCAGTGGTTTTTAAGGTTCTTCATAGGCTAAGTTGAAACACTATTTAGATCCAATCGAACCATTTGACTTATAAGTTTCTTCAGTTCAAACAGAGCTTATGAGATTCGATTGGTTTAGGTTACTAAATCATTTATTTAAGGATTTTCTACATGGAACATTAATTGTAGGTTTGTATTACATAAAAGTCTTCTACTTTCAATTATTTCTGAGAGTAGTTTAATTTTCTTTTAATTTTTTTGTTTTTTTTAGTATTCGTAGGGTCTATTAAGACTCCCTCCACATTATTTTAAAAAAAACACACACGCACACACAAAACAAAATTAAAATAAAAAAATGAAAACAAAGCAACTTTCTCTGATTTCCCCATTCTTGCTCCCCTTTGCTAATTTTACATTCTTTCTTATTCACCTATTGATACACAACTTAGGGTTTGAATAGTTCAAGTTTATTCCAAGAGTAACGTCATAATCATTCGAAATACCTTTTTTTTAAAAAAAAAAAAAAACAATCAAGATAGATTTTGTATTTCATTCTGTTACTTCTACTAATTAGTAGATTTTTCAATTTCATTAATTTTTCCTTCTTTATTGGCCGATTTCTTCTAGTAAAATTTTCAAGTTAAAACTTTATCGACTATACTATGGATTCATAAATTTTTTAGCACTTTTTTCAATAATTTTTCAAATTTTCACCTTCTTCTACTCTTAAGAAAACACATGCAGATGAGTTTCGTTGTTATGAACATACAAATGTGTGGTTTCTATGTCGTATGGTATGAGGTATAATGAATGCTTGGACGGCAAGAGATGTAATGAATGTCTATACGTCCGAGCTGGTTTATTATTTTCAAAGGTTTATTTTTAAAAGTTCAAGCATTAAAATGTCTAATAAGAATAGTAAAATGAAAAATAAAACCTTGGAAAGATAAATAAATAGATCAAACTTTCAAATTATGTTTAAAATAACCAAAATTTACTATTATTATTATTTTGTGAAAATACATAAAAAATCAAAAAAAAACTCCCAAGCTAGAGAAAATCATTTTCGTAATAAACGACTAAACAAGTACCAAAAAAAGAAAAAGAAAAAATTGACTAAGCAAAATCAAAGCTTGAATCATGATGATCCATGCAAGAGAATTCCTCTTAACTATTGTATGGAGAAAAATTACAATATTTTTGTGTTCATGCTTGCCAATGATTTATCCTAGCCTGGTATTTGAGCCCAGAAATTCCGTATCTGAAAAGAAGGAAAAAAGATTCTACCTTTTTCTTTAAAATTTAAAACTATATATTTATATTTCATTACATTGCTTCTAATTCTATCTATCTTCCTTCCGAAAGCAATTTCATATATGATATGAGCCGAACCTTTGATTTGAACCCTTCAACCGAAAAACCCAGAGACTATTTTCTTCCACAAGGACGGTTAAAATTCGGCTTCACCAGACTCCCCCAGTTCGCACTAGATTTGAAATTTGTTCTGTTTTGTCTTTGTTTGTTAATTTCATTGGCAATTGCTTGAAAAACCACTGTCAGTTTCTCAGACTGAGTTTCACTCGAAAGGGAATTCTTGGGGATTATCCGCCATTGGAGGTACCTTCTTCTCAGAATTGTCGAGTTGTTGGTTCAGACTAAAGGGTCGATCTGGTTTAGGCATTTCTCCTTAATCCCCCAGAAGAGCTTGAGAAATCAATGAGCTTTAAAGAGCTCAGTTTCTGTTAGTTGTCTCTCATATAGTCTGTTCCGGTGGAATGCTATGGGGTTTGCCTTACAGAATTGATCATTTCTCCATTTCTGCATATGGGGTCAGCACAATTAGAATTCTGAAGGCGGAGTGAATGGCGATTTAGTTTGCAAAATCGATTTGGAACCCTAGAAAGTTCCGTAATATGCAGGGTTCATCTAGCTCAATGGCCCAGCCGGAGGCCATTCTTGACTGGCTTCAGAAGGAAATGGGGTATCGCCCACTAGGTTCATATAGCGCATCAAGCAAATCGCAGTTGCCATCGGTCGATGCCTTTCGGAAGGTTTGTCGAGGAAATATGATACCCGTTTGGAATTTTTTGATAACTCGTGTTAAATCGGAGAAGACGGTGGAGAATATTAGGAGGAACATAATGGTACATGGTGGTGGTGGTGGAGCAGGCGAGAGCAGTAGTGGAGGGTCAGCTACTTCAGGGAAAGAAGAGGGCAGGGTGAAAGGGAGGCGAAAGGATAAAGTGGGTACAGAGAGCTCAAGCGTCGTTGAGACTCGAGAAGTGGCATTGCAGGAGAGGGAATTGGCGGCCAAGGAGGTGGAGAGACTGAGGAATGCTGTTAAAAGGCAAAGGAAGGATCTAAAGGCGAGAATGTTGGAAGTATCTAGAGAGGAGGCTGAGCGCAAAAGGATGCTTGATGAGCGAGCAAATTACAGGTTTGATTACTTCTTTTCTTTCTTTCTGCTTTAGGAACCATGGAGCATTTCTTTGTTCTCCTTTGTTGACATGCGTGTTTGGAGTTCAAGAGCTAACAGATAGCCGTGGTCTCGTTCAATCTTATCTCTGAGGTTGGGCCAGGGGACTTCCTTCCACGTTGAATTCAGTGTAGTTCTACTGAAAGCAACTGATATTTAATGTATATTCTTTTATTTTTTGGATGCCTATGTATTCTTTTATTTTTTCTTAAGGAAAGTTTTGTTTATTATAAAAAGAAAAACAATGTATTCATTGTTTCCTAAACTGAATTTCACCCCCTTATCTTCCCCTCTTGTTTATGCTAGGACATTTGTAGAATTAGTATTCTATCTCGATAGGGATAAAGAAAGGTTAAAGCCTTCCTCACACGAGAGGGTTTTCATGTGGTTGTTGATGTCCTTAGTAGGTTGGTGGCATTTGGGGTTGATAAGGATTTGATCGAGGGTTTTCATGTTAGTTGGTAGATAGTTTTTTGTCTCCCTAAATGTCCGATGATACAATATTCTTTTGTTTGGACAAGAAAGATTCTTTTGGTAATCTTAATTCCACTATGACAATTATTGAGATCATCTCAATGGTTAAGTTTAATGGGACAAGATTCTTTTAGTTTTTGTGATGTTAACTGTGAGTTCTCTAAGCTTGAGAGGTGTGCTTTCCTAGGAAGTGTTTTGAGAAACTGTCCTAACTATTTGTCCTTTCAGAGCCTAGGAAAAGAGAAGGATAAAATCGCCTTACGTTGAGGAAGAATGCTCTCTCCATCTGGTGGGAGTTTAACACTTATCTAGTCAATTTTGAATGGGATTCCAGTTCCAACTTGTTTCATGTCTATCTATAATTCCTTCCTCCATGTGTTCTTGGGGGGAAGATGATAAAGGCTTTCTTATGGGAAGGCATCAATGAGGGTGGGAGATCTCACTTGGTTAATTGATAGACTATCCTGATCGTTAATTTGGAGAGTTGAGCATAGGTAATTTGAAACTTCAAAATGAGACCTTTCCTGCAAAATGGTCCTCGCTAATGAGTGCGTCTTTGTCATAGGATCAAAGGCACTTTCTGGAATCTTTGAAATTCTCTAGCTTTGTGAGGTTCATTTTTGGGGATGGTTTGATGATTAGATTACGAGATGATTGTTAGCTGGGGAATAACCCCCTTGTTTCTACCATCGCCTTTTCCATTTGTCCTCCTCTTGCTCTAGGTTTGCTTTGGTGGCTACTTTCTTATTGAGGCTTCCCCCATGTAATTTTGGGGTGCCTTTTATCCGGTTGAATCTTCAAATGTTTTTTTTATTTGTAACTCTTAGCTGGTTGATTTTACCTTGCCCAAGGATCACGGATATTCGTTTTTGGTCCCCTTATTTTTTTGGAGCTTCCCTATCACATGTTTTTCCCTTTCTCTACATAGGTAGTACCTTCTACTCCTTTCCTAACCTCATCACTTTTGAAAGGTGTGTATTTATTAGGTACTTGAGCACCTTAGAGAACTACGCCCCAAAAGCTAGCTATTGAGGTGGGAGAATCAAGCCACTTAAGTACCACATTGGTCATCCCATTCTAATCAATGTGGGACAAAGGTAGCCCATACTACCTTTGATTCCTAACAATACCCCATCCCTGAAAAGCCGATGTCGTGGCAGCTATTCCTACGTAATTCAATCAGCCACACCTAGTCAGAACCCTCAGCCAATTCCACTCTGGAACTTCAACAACTGGCTTTGATACCGTTATTAGGTACTTCAGCACCTTGGAGAACCACACCCCAAAAACTAGCTATTGAGGTGGGAGAGCCAAGCCACTTAAGTACCACATTGGTCATCCTATTCTAACCAATGTGGGACAAAACTAGCCCATACTACCTTTGGTTCCTAACAGTAATCCCAAATCTCGAGGAAGTTAGATGCTTTGCCTGATAGGTCTCTCTTGGAAGGATTAACATCCATTACCCTTGTCCAAAGATCATCTTCCATTCTTATGGAGCCTTAGTGGCGCTATGGCTGTAAAAGTTATTCTAATAATTTGGAGCATATTTTGTTGAGGTGTCTGTTTGCGGTGTGATTTGATGGCTCTTTACAAATTGTGGGTTTGTGATGGAAGAGGTGTCATTTCATTCCTCTTTTGTGATAGGGGGTTGCTCTCTGGCATGCAACTTTCCTTTCAATCGTATGAAATATTTGGCTTGACATACATATCGGGGTTTTAAGAGGTGGGGAGAGGTCTTGGCCAGGCCTTGGCTTGGTTCAACTTCTTCCTTTTGGTCTCTACCACCTAGGATTTTAGTAATTTTCCTTTACCCTTTATTCATTTGAACTGAACCCCTTCCAATAATTTTTTAATAAATTTTTGTCTTGCTCCTTTTATCTCAAGCTTTCGTTTTTTGTAGCACCCTTGTGTGTTCTTTCATTTTCTTTCACTGAAATCTGTTTTCCCCCATGAATGTTAGTTTATTTGAGTGTATCTGACAAAAAAAAAAAGGATTTTTTTGTTGGGTCAATTGTATTCATTGATGTAACCTACTGATTGTGCAGGCATAAACAAGTGATGTTGGAAGCTTATGACCAACAGTGTGATGAAGCAGAAAAAATATTTGAAGAGTACCATAAACGTCTACGGTTTTATGTGAATCAAGCAAGAGAGGCTCAAAGGTCAAGTGTGGACTCTTCCATTGAAGTGATTAATAACTTTAGTGCAAATATTGAGAGGGAAGCTGTATATTCAACTGTTAAAGGAAGTAAGTCAGCAGATGATGTGATTCTTATTGAGACTACTCGGGAGAGAAATGTTAGAAAGGCTTGTGAATCTCTTGCATCCCTTATGATTGATAAGATACGATCTTCTTTTCCTGCCTATGAAGGCAATGGTATTCATTTTAATTCACAATTAGAAGCATCCAAATTGGGTATTGATTTTGACGGGGAAATACCTGATGAGGTTAGAACTGTTATTGTTAATTGTCTGAAGCATCCTCCCCAACTGCTTCAGGCAATTACATCATACACACTACGGCTTAAAACTCTAGTTTCTAGAGAGGTAGAGAAATTCGATGTCAGAGCTGATGCCGAAACCTTGAGGTAACTATTTTCTTATTGGATTACTCTTCTTTATTTTAATTTGACAGATTGGTTACTTTTGCATTCCAGTCTCTCTCTCCCCCCTTTTGTTGGTTGCTATTTTAGTGAAATGTAACTGTTGAGTGTGTGTGTGCTTTTAATTTCAAGTTTACACAAAATAAAATGTGATTATTTTTTAAAGATTGGATTAGGCTCTGTTTTTCTTTAAATCAAAATATTATGTCTAGTCAATTTTACTTTTTGGCAACTTTACAGACATTATCAGTAAACAAAGTATGATCTGGACAACTGGATTATTCACAGATTTCTACTTATTCAAAGTAGAAAGAATCAAATTTTATGGAGGACTGTTGCCGGGAATTAAAATTGGCGTTTTTATTAAAATGAAGAAAGATTAAAGTTGATGGGCAAAGAATTCGATATGTTTCCTGCTCTCCCAATTCCAATCTACTAAGCTTTGTTTTGCTGCGGTGTTTCTGGAATAACAGTAGAGAAGTTACGTTCCTACTTTCTGGTCTTTGCATCAAAGATGTATTCAAGGTCTTGTTGTCTGGTTGATGTCCTGCTTTGAGAGACTGGGGTGGATAGAAATCTAAGACTTATGAAAAAGAAGTATGTAGGAAAGCAAAAATTCTTGGCTCTTAGCAAGATTTTTGGCCTCTAAGTCTAAATTGATCTGTAGTTACCGTGGCTTTGTGATTTTAGTCAATTCTACCATCTTCTGCAATATTCTCTTCTTATGATATGTTATATCTTATCTAAAAAATAACTGTAATCATAAAGTGAGGTGGTTCTAACATCCACTTGACTTAACCTGGAAGGCTAGCTTCAATACCTCTTGGGCTCATCTATTTAGGATAAAAATATTTCACACCTTCACCAACTATCTGGTGTGAGAAGTGAAGTACACTTTCATTTTTGTGACAAGAAAATTGGTTGATTTCTGAATATGATAAATAAACTTAGGTTTACTTTTATCTTTTGTCCCCATACTTTCAAGTTTGGGTCAATTTTGTCACTAAAAAAGGTTCAAATCTACTTATCTGGGTTGTTAGTGCAATCAAGCTAGCCCTCACTGCAAGTTCTCTCTTTTGTCCCCATACTTTCAAATATCGTTGATTATATCATTGTCATATTATTGTTACTTTTATTTGTTTAATTACCGTTAGATACCACTCGTGAACTGCAAGGATAAGGATAATCAAGAATAATAAATGAAAATACTTCTAAAAAAATGGAAGTAAGAAATTGTAACTCCGTTGGATTGGGGCCCCTCTTTCCCTTTCTTTTATAATTTTATACATCATAAAATTGTTTCTAATTTTAAAAAAGAAAAGATTGAATTTCTTAACATCATGAAGATGAAATACGTGCAAATAGGATATTACAGGGACAAAAAAATACGGGTTAACCATAACCTTAACAGTTAACATGTGCTTGTGTGACATTATGTATGAGGTACATGCTTGTTTGTAAGTAATCTCTGTTTGAATAATTTGATCAGATACAAGTATGAGAACAATAGAGTTACAGATGTCTCATCCTCTGATGTCAACTCACCGCTTCACTATGAACTGTATGGTAATGGCAAGATAGGAGTTGACGTACCTTCTAAAGGAACACAGAATCAACTTCTTGAAAGACAGGTCCTATTCTTTATCAGTTAGAGCTTCCATACCGCACTAGTATAGTTTGTAAAACTGTCTGGTTTTCGATTATTCATCAGTTTCTCTGCTTACTTCTATTTGGACTATGGTTTCTCTTATTAAGTATGATTTCATATTATAGTTTCTAGTCTCTCTTTGATGTGTCTCTGAGGTTTATTGATATCTGCGAACAAATTTTCCATAGAAAGCACACGTGCAACAATTTTTGGCCACTGAAGATGCATTGAACAAAGCTGCAGAAGCTAGGGACATGTGTCAAAAGCTATTAAATCGGTTACATGGTAGTAGTGATGTAATTTCTTCTCACTCCCTTGGTGTTGGAGGGACGTCACAAAATGTTGGAGGTCTTAGACAATTTGAGGTAATTCTACAATCTGCTGGTCAGAAAACAAATATCCTGTGAACCACAAATAGAAATTTGATTATAATACTTCCTAACTTTTACATGGTCTGGCAATTGAAGTTTTGGATTCTCTATATTTTTCTATTTTGAATAATATTTGGTCGAGAGTTATTTCTAAATTTTTTTAAAACTTTGAAATACTTGTTCTTGAAAAAGAAAAAAAACACCAACTATTCTCAAGGCTGGTTTTTTCTTGATGCAGTTGGAAGTTTGGGCTAAAGAGAGAGAACTTGCTGGTTTGAGGGCTAGCTTGAATACACTAATGTCAGAAATACAACGATTGAATAAGTTGTGTGCAGAAAGAAAAGAAGCTGAAGATTCTTTGAGAAAGAAGTGGAAGAAGATAGAGGAGTTTGATGCACGCAGATCTGAACTTGAAACTATATACACTGCTCTTCTAAAGGCTAATACAGTAAGGAGTCTTATATTCTTTGTAAAGTTGGATATTATTTGATCCTCTCTCTCTCTCTCTCTCTCCAATTTCCATTGTACAGGGCATGTTGGTAACACCACTTGGCTGTATATCTCAATCTTGTAGGATGCTGCGATATTCTGGAATCAGCAGCCTTTAGCTGCAAGAGAGTATGCTTCAAGCACCATCATCCCTGCATGCGTCATTGTTTCTGATATTTCAAATAGTGCAAAAGAGCTAATTGATAACGAAGTTTCAGCCTTTTATAGGAGTCCTGATAATACCAGTTTCATGCTTCCATCAACTCCACAGGTTCATCAACTAATTTAGACTTTTTGATATGCTCTGTTTTTGCTAATAATTAATAGCAGATTCCATTTATGATATTCTATCACGCATCAACCACTTTGATTATTTCATAACAGGCACTGTTAGAATCCATGGGTCTAAATGTAACTTTGGGACCTGATGCTGTTGCTGCTGCAGAGAAGAATGCTGTCATATTGACCGCAAAAGCTGGTGCCAGGGATCCATCAGCAATACCTTCTATATGTCGCGTTTCTGCCGCCCTTCAATATCCAGCTGGTGAGGATCCTTTTAAGAAATAGAGCAATATAATCTAACCTTAACGGTAACGAATTCTCGTTTGACATATTGACATTTTCATCGATATTTCCACATCTCTTTTGGTTTGACATCAGCATAATGGGTGAATAGACATTTCATTTATATCGCAAAAAGATCGATGATAAAAACGAAGCAACAAAATATTACTAAAGTGAATTTAATATAAATAAGCATTTTAATTTATTGAGAATGCATAAATATTTATTTATGAATTTAATTATATGGAGCTTTTTTTAGAATTTTTTTTTCTTTAAAAAATATCCATCGGCATCAACATTTTATCAATATTTCCATCAACATTTTTTTAAGATTGAGACCTTACATTCATTGACATTTAAATCTTCACATGAAAGCGCCACTCTTCCTCATTCTAGTATTGGTATTTGACATTTAAAAAACTTGCCAAATATACTCAATTTATGTTTCTGATGATGCTTGCCAATGGTGTACAACTTAATCCATGAATATTGAATTAACAATAACTCGGGGAACAAATAAAGGCGAACACCACACCCCTAAATGTATTGAGATGTGGGCATTGCTTTTAAGGCACCTAGTTGAGGAGTTTGCCTTTCGGGGTTACATTTTTGTGAGATTTTGATTCTGATTGTTTCAAAGCGGTGAAATTAACTTCTTATGTTGTATACTTTCTGTAGGTTTACCTCTGTCAGTATCATTTTAGCCCATCATCATTAAAGATGATGTATATGACTTGCAGCATTTTGTAGTAGATGCTGTCTAACTGCTTGGATGTGTATTTGGTGTCTCATCTTTTCTTTACTTGAACTGAACTTTATGTGTAATTAGGTTTGGAGGGCTCAGATGCTAGTTTAGCATCAGTTTTGGAATCTCTGGAATTCTGCTTGAAACTTCGAGGTTCTGAGGCTTGTGTGTTGGAAGAGTTGGTTAAAGCAATCAATTTGGTTCATATAAGACAGGATCTAGTTGAAAGTGGCCATGCACTGCTAAAACATGCTCATCGAGCTCAGACGGATTATGAAAGGTAACCAAAATATGCTACCATGAGAAAATTTATATAGCTGTATAGCTGTAAGCATCCGTTGTTGGGGCTTTTCTCCCTTTAAGACTCTTATGGCTGTCAAGATTTCAAGTTCCCCATCTCTCCAACTAGTCCATTTTTGCCGGGATCTGCATTCAATATCTTCACATATTAATTTCTGATCAGCTTGTTTCCTTTTTTCTTTTCTTTTCAAAAACGTATTATTTCTTCCTTTATAGCTTTGTCTTCCACCAGACTCGCTTCCTTTTTCTCCTTTGAAATAGACCCTTTTTTTTTCCCACTATTAAGAAACAGGGAACGAATCCTGAATTCTTGTTACCTTCAACCATGAGATCTGGGTTTTTTTTTTTTTTTTTTTTTTTTTTTTTTTTTCGTAATAATTCTTTCCAGGGAGTAAAACGTCATTAATTCCTGCTTCAAGTCTTTTCTGGATTCTATTTCCGCTCTTTCCAGTTTTCCTCCTTTTTCATCTAGAGCTGCTAAGTCTCCTCTGATCAGCTTTTTGAACTCCTTGTGTTCATCCATTAGTTGTTGAACCAAAATGTGGGAAGGCTCTAGGCTATACTGCCAGATTGATCAGAACGTAATTCTAGACACTCCCCTCCCAAGATCATGGAATCTGAAACCAGCCAAACCATTCCATAGAAACCAAATTCTATTCAGCGAGGATTGATTTGGAGTATCACATGTTGGATCCTGTACGTTTTTCATCAGCTAGAGGAATTTCGTGGGGACCCAAATTTATCAATCAAGGAATTAAACATCATGCCATTATCACTTTCTCCTACACATTGAAGCCTCACACTATCATAGTCATCTCCCACACCAAGAATCCTTGCAAGTTAATTTAACATTTAACGTTGAAGTCGTCAGTAAACTTTGTCAATTCATTTACTTTTCATTTTTTTTAAAGGATATGGAACTTCATTTAGTTTTCATTTAGTTAACATTTTTTTATTTTGATCCAGGACGACAAAATATTGCCTAAATTTGGCTATGGAGCAAGAGAAATCTGTCACAGAGAAGTGGTTGCCTGAACTTAGAACTGCAGTGTTGAGTGCTCAGAAGAGCTTGGAAGATTGCAAATATGTCAGAGGATTGGTAAGTGACTTGATTATTTATTAAAATCTGTAGTTTCCGTTTACTTGTTTTACCTGTTTGTGCTGTACGAGCTTCCTCATATTCTTTACTTTCAGCTTGAATTTCATAACTTTCTCTGTTTAGTCTATGCACGTAATTTTGTTGAGTTAGCTTCATCAAAGATGCGATTAATTTGGCCTTTGTGAATTTTTTCTATTCAAAATTGCTTTGAAGCATCTCGCAAGCAAATCAGTTGACTTTACATTTATGTAAGTTTATAAAGTCTGAACTCTCTGACCTGTGTTCATGAGCGTACTCATGGTATTTGACTATTTGATGTTATTGTATGTCAGTCCATTAGTTTTACGGAAAATTTCTTTCATGAAGCTGGAGTCTTCCCCTATGAAATTAGAATAGTTGTACTCTCTAAGTTCATTGTCAAGTTGGAACTTGAAATTCACTATGTTTTACTCCTTTTTATCTCATTTCATTCATCAATGAAATTCAATAAATTTCTTCCTCAATCTTTTTTGGTCAAATTGGAAATTGGTTTATTCGATATTGCACTGTTTGAAATACCAGCTTTTGGAATTCTTTTCATTCTTTTCTATTATTTGTTCACCTAATTTGAGGGCATTTATTAGTTTGAATTGTGGAAAGCACTCTAGTTTGCTAGTGAAGGTTTCTCACAATTTCTATCGGCTGGATTTTCATGTTGGCACGATTCTCCATTTTAATGATTGACTAGTAGTATGTTGAGGTTGTTGGAATGGATATTGGACCATGGAAGTCCTTATCACTGTTGCCTTGTAATTTTTTTGTTTTTATCAAAACATATAACTTTTTGTTTTAACCTATTCTTATCTTTAAATCTTGTAACATGATATGTTTGGTGATGCAGCTTGATGAATGGTGGGAACAACCAGCATCCACTGTTGTTGATTGGGTCACTGTTGACGGGCAAAATGTTGCTGCTTGGCATAATCATGTCAAACAACTTCTTGCTTTTTATGACAAGGAGCTCTTGTAGTAGAAAAAACATTGAATTATTGATACAATTGAAGCTCAGTTGGTCAGATTGTCCCGTTTGCTTGTAAATCTGTGTACCACTCATGTTAAAATTAACCACGTAAACTGCAAGCAGGGCGTCTGGGAATGGTGGTGGGAAATCTTGTGGGATCTTAGTAATGGAAAGGCATATACCACCACAGGGTGAAGAGTGAAATGGTCAATATCTCTATGCATTACATGGTCGACGTCAGCTAGAACTCCCTCCTTTCGTTATAGAATCTAAATGTCTTGTTTCTTCCAATGTTGTGTTACAAGAGACATGTGCAGTCGATGTCTGGCTTGAGTTTTTGCCGCTTGTGTTCTGCCTGCTGCGTATTTTGTATGTAAGGTAGTGTGATTCTTCTCCAATAGCAACTCTGATTGTAATTCCGCTCATTGTGTGATTAATGGTCGTATTTTAGATCTGGTTGGCTGTAGAAAGTAGAAACCTCTATCTTTGCGGCCTCTAATTCCAGTCTTTTAACATGTTTGCTCTTTGTATTTTCACCACTGTTTAACACTGACATCAAATACAAACTCTTCCAAAACACCCCCTTTAGCAAAGATATCTGATTACTTGTAAAGTTCTGTTGTGTTTTTGGATGTGATTTCATGATGCAGGTATATCAGCTCTGCATTTTGGGCTACCTTTATGAAGTGTGAGGACTAACCCGAATTATGTTGCAACTGTAAAATACATTCAAATCACGAAGGCTAAATTTAGTGGTAGATGCAAGGTAGTAACAATGGTTGTTGAAGCAGGTGATGCTGAATTTGGCACTGAATTCTCTATTTCCCACTTTACATTTAAGTCTTTGAAAAGAAAGAAATCCTCTTGTTATAGCTCAGATGGAATGTTAAATCTTTTGAATTTTATCTATCAGAAAATTTGGCAATTGGATCTGAACTGTTTGATCATTAGATTGCTCAACCTTGCACCTCGGTTTGGAATGTTCTTGTAACTGTAGGCGTTTTGATGTTTGAAGTTGTACTGTTATTTGGTTCCAAGAAATGATAATTGCTACCACTTATTCAAGTTTAAAGTTCAATCGAATCAAATTCTGAAGTATTTTAACTGTGATTTATGTATTATTTTGTTCTTTGTATGTTTATGTATTCACACTTAAATTCATTAAATTTCTTTTAAGTGTAGCCATCAAATTTGTATTCAAGGGTGCATTTGGAGTTGGATTGAGTTGAGTTGGTAATAATTGTCCATGCCTGGAGTGCAGAATTGAGTTGGGTCGAGTTATGGGTATTTGATATAGTTTTTTTTAACCTAATAAAATATGCATTTTTATGGATTTTTTTTCTTGCTTACTTGTTTGTTCAACTATTCAACTATACATACTTTTCGAAATTTTTAACACTCATTTGAGATGAGAACTCAATAGATAAAAATATATTTTACAATTTTCTACATGTAACTATTGTACTTGATATAAACAAGATATTATTATTTATTTAATCATCTACCACACAACATAACTTCAATGATTGTAAAAAGTATGAGTTGAACATGTTTAAAAAAAAAAGTTGTCATTAGAGGCCTACTTACATGTAGGGGGGTGTTATAAAAAAATATTGTTTATTAAGAATCCATTTGGAATCACTTAAGGAAAATTTACATTTAAACACTTTTGGTAAAAACTACTTAAAATAAAAACACACATTTGTTTGACGATTCTTTTTTTAAAATGATTTTATGTCAAAATTTGTTTGGTTTGGTATATACTAAAAATATTTTTATTAATTTTAATTACTATAAAAGAATTTGTTGATGGAGGTGATGATTGGTGATCACCGGAGATGGTGGTTGGAGGCGACAGTGGTGGTCATTGAGGATGGTGGTTGGAGGTTGGCCGTCGGTGGTCGTTGGAGATGGTGGCTGCAGGTGGGCGGCAACAATCTTCAAAGATGATGGTGGAGGTGGCCGGCGGCAGTTGCCAGAGGTTGGCTCGCAATGGTTGCTAAAGGTGGTGGTTGAAATTTCTCGTACAAGTTAGGGAGAGATTACTCAGAATTCATTTTTCTAAAAATTGGTTTATGTGTTTATCCTGAACCAACTTATTTTATAAAGGGATGTTTTCAAAAATAGAAAAAATGTTGAAAATAATTACAAATATAGCAAAATTCTACCTTTTTATTTGTGCTAGACATAGATAGATGTCTATTGTAGTCCATTATAGATAGAAAGGAAAATTTTGCTATATTTGTAAATAGTTTAATGTTTTTTCCATTTATAATAATTTTCCTTTTATAAACTCATTTTTAAAAAATCATTTTAGGTGGTTACCAAAGACATAAATTTCTTTCAAAATGGCTCATTTTTTAATTTAACCACTTGGAAAGGTATTTCAAACACATCCTAAGATAATCAAGCTAGTCAGTCATACTCATACCAAATAGACACAAATAATACCTCTTCTTAGATTGTGGTAGGACTGTTAGGAAGCAGTCGGTCTTATGGATGTTTGTGACAAGTAGGTCTATAAAGATGACTTGATCATCCTCAAACAATCCATCGATGTCAAATTACTATGAAATATGACTATTAAATACTATAAACTAACAATTTCAATTTTATATTTAAAAACACCTTTGTTAGTCGAGGTTTTTTTTTTCTTTTAGTATATGAACAGTCAAGTTGGTCATTAAAGTTAGTCGTTGGAGATGAATGACAAAGTTAGTAGTTGGAGTTGGTCGCCAGAGGTGGTCGTCATTGGAGGTGATCATTAGAGGAGGTATTCATGGAGTTGATCGCCTTAGTGAATGTCGATGTTGGTCATCAGAGGTCGTTGTCATTGGAGTTATTGTTGAAGGTGGTTTTCAAAGGTAGTCTTTGCTAGAGTTATCGTTGGAGGTGGTAGCTGGAGCCTAGAGTTGATCATTGAAGTAGGTTGTTGGAGTGTGGCAGTGGTTGTCACCGACGATAGTCAAGGATGAGGCATTGAAAATGTTGGAGGGAGGGAAATTTGTGTTAAGTTTGAGTGATGTTATTAAAATAACCAACTCAACTCCAACAACATTTATAGTTAGTGGTCCAAACATTGAGTTGGTAATTTTTACCAACTCGTGTCGGTGAGCCAAACACCCCCTCTTAGTTTCTATAATGTGTTAAATTTGTGTCAAAATCTTACTAATACAAATCAAAAGAATACTCCTAAAAGTAAAGAATTAAAGTGAACATCTTGAAAGTACAAGGACTGATATCTGTGACTTGTCAAGAGTTTTAATAACAAATAAAATTTATATAATACTGATCCTATAACCATTAAAACTTAGCAGTATTAGTAGGAAGACTGAGTCAAGCCACATGGAAGCCTTACTAAGTTTCGACGAGCTTAATTCCTAATTAAAACGATAATGGGAGGATTTGTGTGGACATAGGAAGTAAAGCGCAGAAAAATAAAGTGCAAAAACATTAAAGTGCAAGAATGTAAAAGTGCAAGAATGTAAAAGTGCGAGAAATGTAAAGGGTTGGGCATAGCTTAGGAGTTCAGTTTCATGCAAGTTCTTAGCCTACTTTCCTAGAAACATTGTGACAAGCACTTGAATAGTTAATTAAAAACTTAATAAACTAGATGCTTGATTAATTATGCACAATAGCATTCTACAAAAATCTCACATCTGCATTAAGACTAGGGATACAGTAAGACGATTAGCCACTTGAATAGCCTAAGTTTACTAACCGATTTTGTTCTTAATCCCATAGATCATGCAATGTTGTAAATTGGACTATTCTGAATTGTCTATCAATTAACGCACAAGCATGCTTCAATTCGTGCTGCTTGGTGATTAAACCTATAGCTTACTACACTAACTACATATTAATCTTTAGCCTAGCATAACAATTATGCAAGGATGATCAAAGCTAACATACCACAAAGCATAGAAATGTAAATAGGACAAGAACCACAAGTATTCAACTAGAAATTTAGAAATTAATGCAAATCCTCACAATAAACAAATGAGTTTTTCCTACTCCTAAGCTATCAAACTTACCTTAGCCACTCAATGAAAGGTCCAAGATAGATAATACATTCCAAATGCCCAAAAACAAGAGAAACACACTTATATACCAAGCCAATATTGTCACAACGCTCCAAAGGTGAGTTGCGATGCTAGTCTAGAATCCCTAGCGCTCCGCAACCTAATGTTTCTTCTTGATGGAGTCATGACGCTAGGCAATGTTTTGGCTTTTGCCTTCCAACTTCGTGTATGATGTAGCGTCAAACCCCTAGAGTTGCAACGCTTATTCTAGGGGCATTTTGGTGACTATCCTCTTTCTTTGATCCAATTATTGAATCAGGGCACCAAATGGTCTGATTGAGCTCAATTTTTGCCCTAACACTCGATTCTATTTCTTCAATGCTTGAAACCTATAAAATCATAGAATAAGCACCTTAAATACTAGAACTAACCCAGATTAAGGTGAATAAGATATTACAATATTTAAATATTATTAGATATTAAAATGAGTAAATTAAAAAGTATAGAAACTAAACTGTTGACCTAAAAATTTGGGAGAATTTATGCCTTTTTTTCGACAACTGTTAAATAAAAATGGTGTTAAAAAAAAAATAAAAATTGTAAATATGAATAAGAATCTATCTTGAACAGGAAAATTAGAATAAAACATAAGAGATAAAATGAAGAGTGTCTAAAATGCGATGGTGGGTGTGGTAGAGGTAGCCATCTGTCATTCTAATTTCCAAATAAAAAGAAAAAAACAAAAAGCATAACACAGAATGGACAAAGTATCATTAAATGAAACGAAGTAGAATTCAACAAAACGACACATAAAAAAAAAGAAAAAGAAGCTTGTATTCTATTATTATTCATCACATTGATAGATGTGAGGAGCCCGTGATGATTAGATCGTAACAACCACTGTGTTTTTGCATTGGTATTGCTACCCGTGAACACTCATCAATATGTTTTTGTTGTTTTCTACTTTTTTTTTTTTTTTTTTTTTTTTT
>QLSR01000171.1:1435061-1460495 GCA_031780015.1 Citrullus colocynthis | reverse complement strand
TTTTTTTTTTTTTTTTTTTTTTTTTTTTTTTTTTTTTTTTTTTTTTAATGCCTTTAAATGATATGCAAAAATATTGTTCCCCCTTTTTTCTTTGTCACTCACTCATTTATGTGAATTTGTAATGTAAATGCTTCTCTACTTTGGAATGCTCTCGATTCTTCTACCATTAATGGTTTTTATTTCTTTTGCATTTCTCTTACCCTTTTTTAGAGTGCTGTCAAATGATTAATTTATAATTCACTAACTTATTATACTTATGTACTTCATGATCTTCTAATTTAGCCTTTAAATTATCACATACTTCCAATTAAGATTGCGTTAAAAATTTCCTTGTAAAGATGCATAATTTTCGAGCCATTTTTTTATTAATAATGTTGAAACAACAACCCTTCGTTAACAAAATCCAAAAGATCAATTTTTTTAATTAAAAAAGAAAAAATAATACTCACCATTTTTCTCTATCACAACAACGAAAACAACTTATCCGAAAAGAAAAAGAGAAAATAATTTATTTAAACAACTTATCCGAAAAGAAAAAGGAAAAATAATTTATTTGAGAGGTTCAAACGAAACTATATAAGAGGCTTATATAATGAAATTTTTTAAGACTATGGAAATTAAAACTAAAGAATTTTAAACAATAAAAACTACGATGATAATTCAACCAAAATAATTATTAAATGTTAATTAACAGATCCAAACAGGCAATTTGGTGGTACAGTGGTAGAATTTTATATTTTTAAAAATAATTATACTGTTAAAAATGAATTTTGAAAAAAAAAAAAAGAAAAAGAAAAAACAGCAAACAAGTTCATTTATGAATTTTGAGTTTCTTGAAATAATTTGTAAAAAGATGGAAGAAAAACCACATCCATCCATTTCTAAAAAATTATTGGCACCATGTGGAATAATGGCAATGCTTAACCATTAACTTATTTGTAATCTTACAAGTCAACATTAATTTAAATCCAATTAATATATAAAAAATATATATCTTTAAGAAAGATTTAAGTTTACTTCCTAGATTAAATTTTAAAGATAAACCATAGATAACTCTCACACAGGAAGAAAAAAAAAAAAAAAAAAAAATCTCTAAGTCCTTGAAGATTTGAGAAGCATACATTCTACATTGTGTGGCAGTTTTTAAATGAAAGTTATTGTGTGTTATTTAGTCCTCTCAGATCAAAATTAACCTCAAACTAATGGTATAAGTAACTGATTATTGAAATTTACTGAAATATAAATACTAAATTTGAATTTCTAAAAGTACAAAAACTCTAAAATAAGACACTGAATCATAAATTAACTTACAAACACACAACAAACAATCAAGAAGGCCTATCTTTCTAGTCAATTGTTCTCGAAAAGATTAAGAATGATGAATATATAGAAGTAGTCAAAATAAGAGTAATAGTTGAATGGGACTACACCCATTTCCAGTGAAAAAAAAAAACATATAAAAAAGAAGTTTTTGTTAAAAGAAATTATTAAAAACTTGTTTGGATGTGTATATAGTGAAAGGAAGAAAACAACCCTTTAAATTATTAAATTTATAAATTTATTACACTTTTAGATTTACAAATTTATTAAATTAAAATAATAAAGATAATTATTTTAATTAATAAAATTTGAAATATTTTTAAATATAGTACTTGACGAGATGAATGACATATTGCTATAAATATAAATTATTTTATTATATTTAAAAGTAACCATTAAATAAATTTATTACACACTTTGTGAAGTAAATTAAGTAGAGTTTCCCTCAACGTCAACATTAAAATCAAGAAAGAAAGAGAAAAAAAAAAAAATTTAAACTCCCAAATAAATACTAAAAAACTCCCCCTTGATTTAAAAAAAAAAAAAAAAAAAAAAAAAAAAAAAACTGATGGCATGGAGGATGAGAAGTGAAGAAAGTTGTGTGGTTCCCGTAATTGTCTCGTGAAGGAACAGAGTCGCAATCCCAATTAAGTGATCCTCTGTTTCTTTCATACTTCACTAACTTTTAGCATGAAACTCATAAATCAATCCCTTTGCGGTTTCCATTACTGTTTTTTATAATTTTATTTTCTTTTTTAATTTACTTTCCACTGTTTCCAGAAGACATAGATACATATTAAGATTGGTATAAAAGGAGAAGATGCCTCAAACTTATTATTTCTACTTGTAACCATTATTATATTATAAACATGCCTTGCCTTTTGCTTCTCTTACTTGTGTTTCTCAGCCTCTCTTTTAATGGCTTCTCTGACCCTCTTCTTCACAATCACAACAACAAACTTGTTCCACTTCAACCTGCTGTTGTTGTTGGCACTGTCTTTTGTGACACTTGCTTCCAACAACATCTCTCCAAATCTCCTCATTTCATTTCAGGTTCTTTTTCTTTTTATTCATTCAATCTACCATCATTTCATCTTCGGATTCTTCTTTGTGTTTTGAGGTTGTTATGTTTGTTTGATTACAGGTGCTAGAGTTGAAGTGGAATGCAGAGATGAAAACACCTCCAAAACTAGTTTCAAACGCCAAGTGAAGACTAATAAAAATGGGAAGTTTAAAGTGGTTTTGCCACTCTCTGTTGCAAAACATATCAAGAAGATTGAGAGTTGTGGTGTTAAATTGATTAAAAGTAGTGAACCCTTCTGCTCTGTTGCTTCCTCCGCAACTTCCTCTTCTCTCAAATTGAAAAACTCAAAGAATAAAAATGGGGTTCGAATTTTCTCAGCTGGGTTTTTCACTTTCAAGCCTTTGGAACAGCCCACTTTGTGCAATCAAAAGTCTGACATTTTGAAATCCAAACAAATTAACCCACAGCTTCCCTTTCCGCCGATTGTTCCGCCGGTCATTCAGCCACCATCATTTTTGCCGCCCAACCCCTTGCAGCCTGCGCCACTGATCCCAAACCCCTTTCAGCCACCGGCGCCGCTGATTCCGAACCCCTTTCAGCCGCCGGCGCCACTGATCCCGAACCCATTTCAGCCGACGCCAGGGTCGGGCCTTCCTCTGCCTCCGCTGCCGTTTATCACTCCGCCGCCGCCTCCATCGACGTTTTTGCCACCGTCGCTTGTGCCACCGTTTCTGCCGCCGATCCCTGGGATCCCGTCTGGTCCGCCTAGAGAGGAAACTTCTTCACCGATCAAAAAGAGCCCATGAAAGATGATTTTTTTTATTATTATTATAATTAAGGTTAAAGATTGCTTTTTCTTTTGCTTTTCATTTTCCTTTTGTAATGGGTATAATTTGTAGTAATATTGCAATGCGTTATGGATTAGTATGTAGTATATCTAAAATAAGTTTAGCACAATATTGTGGGGTTTTTTTTTTTCAATATAATTTGGTTTAGAAATAAGTTTAGTACTTCATCCTCACAAGCATGATTAATGGTCAATTGTCAATTAAGATTCTATTTTATCCTAGATAATTCGAATTATATTTTCAAATTATGTAACCCTTAATTTATTTTTTTTTTGTTACTACTCACTATTTTCTATATATCTCCTCTCACTATTTTCTATATATCTCCTCTCTTCTTCTTTGTTTATTATTTCATACCCAAGCTAAAATATTCTATACTCTAAACACAAACTAGTTTACACTTCAAGTGACTATTATAACTCACGTCTCACTATTACTTAATTAATTAAAAAGTAAAATTTATTTATATTTATAAATAGTTTGGTATTTTGTTATTTATAATAATTTTTAATTTAAAATTAAAAACCTAATAATTTAAAACTAAAAAGCTATAAGTGGTGCTATTCATAAAATATCCAATAAATATACACAGCTAAGCTATCCATTGAATTATATGCTCACAAAAGGCCCTTTTGGATCCAAAGTTTTGAAAACAAAAACTTCTATGTGAATAAGATTTCTGTAAAGAACTGTAATCCCATCTCGCGAGGGTCAAAGAGTAAAAAAGACTCAACCACATTCCATGAAATTTAAAGATTTCTTAAAAAGGGGAGAGAAGATTGACTCTTCTCACCCATTTACTAACCATTTAAAATAAGTAAACATTTAAATTATCTACCCATAGCAATTTAACCTTAGAAGCCCAACCACGCGGCATCATCAATGAAACTGAGATATCAGGCTTGTAACAAACAACAATGCAAAATTATGTATTGATTATAAAACTCACCCTACATAGAGTGCGAGAAAAAGGATTCATACAAGATGTAGGAAAAAGAAATAAAACTTGGCAGCATCTCAACAGTTAATGGCATCGTAATCATCCAACTTATCATTGTATTGTAGAACTTTTCTCTTTATCTTTGATGAATCAACCCATGTTATGAAGTCCTCCATATTCCTAGTAACTAGAAATGCGGGGTCAGTAACCGTCTCTGGACCAACCCTAATGTGCCCTTGCTCAATATATGTAACAGCTTCCCTCAAGTGCTCGGCAAACTTCAAACGTACCAACACCGTTGATAGCCTCCGTCTGAAATGCAAAAGGGGAAAACAGCCTTGAGATAAAAAGGATATGCGGGAAAAGCAATAACAGTGTTGACAACTGTCTGCAATTGGAGTTGTTGAAGAATTGGTAAACATTAGGCTATTAGCAGTAGAAAGCATGAAACAGTGCAAAGTAGAAATGAATTCTTTGCTGTAGGATGTTCGTTTTACCTGCAGAAGGATGACACTGATAGGCGATCACATAAATTCAAGCTCTGTCGGGTTGGTATCACACCCATATTGTACCTGTCATGTTGTTTTTCAGGAGAGAAGCAGGAGAGAAAAGGTGAGAGTATGATAGATAAAAGACTTGTTTGGATTGACTTTCTAAGTGCTAAAAAAAGTGTTTAAAAGTGCAACTGCAAATGATAGTAGAAATGGTTACATATTATCGACTGGTATTAATTCATCTCAGTTTATTCAGATTAACATGCCATCATTCATCCAGACTCAAATAATCTACAAAGAAAGTTTTGGCTTCTTGAACCTCGGACCAAAAGATATACACAACTCATGATGAATATTGATGGTTTCTTGTGCCATTATCAGTTCAGAATCATAGACAGTTGAAACAAAAATTTAGTTAGAGAAACATTGAGCCAAAAGATATCAGGTTTAAAATGGCTTAAGCATTAGAAAAAAGTATCGATAAGTCCAAAGAAACCATTGATAGTTTCTTTAATTGGTAGGAATAGACATAAAATGGACAACTAGAGTTTAAATCATTCATGTAAGAATTAAGAAACAGACCTTTCACTCTGGAAACCCTCATAGAAGAATTAAGAGTATTGGGCAATCAGAGAAACATGATCAGCATTTCGTTGATGCTTTCAAAAAAAATTAGCAAAGACAACAACAATGTGGACCATTTAATTATACAAAGGTAATTGTGGCGGGAGGATTTGAAAATAGGATGGATACTCTAAACCAACTAAAATAGCCAGATAAGTTGTTTTATGGGACACAATGTTCAAATGACGCCGTCTTCGGCTTAGCAACCTTTTTCAACATCTTATTGTATTGCATTTCCAATTCTGAAATTAAATGTAATGCAATTTCTCAATCTCCTAAGTCATAGCTAGCTTCTGTATTGTTAGAATCTCTAAGCTAGAGAGGAGAAGTTAGCAGTGATCAAAATGGGCAGTAATACAATATGCCATAACTTACTTCTCATCATTAATATTGTGGAAAATAATCACAAGATCCATAGAAAAACAACAGTCAATACTTTAAACCAGGAGTAAAAGATTTCAAAGTGTCGTTGAAATTAAATAGAAAACAACACAGTTGAGCAATAAAATGAAATGAGGCAGACAAGAAAACAAATTATATACAAACAGGCGAGAAAGTTGCTTGTTGTAATGTAGGAAATTTAGTTTCTCTGAAATTAGACCCGAAAGGAGGCAAAAACTCACAGCTTTTCGAGGAGCTTCTCAGTCAATTCCAATCGAAAAGGGTCTTTCTCGTTCATTTTCTTCAACATGTTGACTAGCTTCTGAACACCCCGGCACAAGCTCGAATATCTACATCAAATCAAATCAAATCAAATTATAAGCGATAAAAGAAAGAAAACGGTAGAAAAAGAAGAAAATAGAAGAAAGGGGGTTACTTCTTGTAATCGTCCCGTCCAGTAATGTGATAGCGATGCATTACTTGGGCTTCTCTATGACCTCCTTCTCTCTTCCACTCTAAGAAGTTGACCTTCTTCAAAAGCTTCTGCTCGTGAAACTTTAGCTTCCTCATCCTTTCTTCTGTTTGACCTTAAAACACTTCGCAGCTGAGGAAGGTCTCGATGTCGTTCGAACAAAAATCTCTATGGGGAAGGGTCGAGGGAGAGGATTGAGGAGGACGTGGAAGAACAGAAAAGAGAGAAAGAAAAGTGGACCAACGGCGACGGCGACAGGACGACGGGGAGACGGCAGAGAGCTGGGGGAAAGAATAGATTTAGTTTTAGGGTTTAGAAAATTAAAAACCCTAAAGTCTGGACTGGGCCTTGGGGTAGTAGGGCTACCTCGTTGAGCCCAAGTTTAGGTGGGTGGGGTAAGTAATCTGGAGTAGTAGCTAAATTCTAGGTAATTGCAAGGTAGCCTTATTAAGAGTATACCAATATTTTTAAGGGTAATGGTTCTCGGAGATAAGAATTAAATATAAATAATATTTCAAAAAAAAAGTGTAAATATAACAAAATTTATCTACTGTTAGTGATATAATCTATCATCGATAAACTCTATTCACAATATAGTCTATCATCGATAGACCCCTACTAGTAATATGTTCTATTATTAATAGGTTGGTCTATCACTGATAGACTCCTATTAATGATATAATATATCCCGTAAATTCTTTTATTTTGTGTTATATTTGCAAATATTTTAGGTTTCATTGCTATATTTGCAACTATCTCAAAAATAGATATTTTAAATTTAGAAGGAGGGACCTTAAAAAAAGAAGCACGGAAGACATTTGATCTATGCAAAGAGAGAGTAAATGGATTGAGAATGGAAAAATAATGACAGCTGTAATATGGCATCAGACAAGAGGCTGCAAAATCTTTGGAAGAGACTTGTGGATCTATACATCTACTCTAAACTTAATTCTCACTCACTCTTTAGTGAAGAATGGAATCTCTATGGAGATTGGAGATTTCATTACACTGTCTCACAAATTTCACATGGATATGAGAGTATATTATTAATAATGAAGTTGTGCATTGCACTCCAAATTTTAATTTTATTTTTCCATCAAACATTTGAACTAAAGTACTCTACAATAGCCAATGGTTTGTTAAGTATGTGTTTCTTAGGTTTTTATTTGTTAGATTGAGTTGTTGAAATCTTTATTTGGATCATGTTGAGTTTGTGTTTGAACTCTTGTTAAATCTAAGCAATTAAAAGTATATTTAATTAATTGAAAATTTTTAAATTTTTAACAAACAATATAATAATTATTTAATTAGGTATTAAACACCGGCGAATCTACGTAGAGGCCAAAAGAGCACGTGTCACCCCTTAAATTATCGGTTTTTAAATTTTTAATATAAGTTTTTAGTAGTATTTAATAATATATATAAATAAGGTCAATATGTTTATCAAAAACAAGGTTTGCTAGAGCAATAGTACGGGGTTCACTCCAGGATTTGTGCTACCCAAGTTTGAATAGAGACCAATTTCTTATGTGAATTGGGGACCCCAACACTAAAAAAAAAAAAAAAAAAAGAAATGGTTAGGTCTTTAAAAAAATTATTAACAAATCTTCATTTGTTCGGCCACTAATCTTTGTTCTTCTTTTTAACAAATCTTCATTTGTTCAGCCGTTAGTATTTGTCCTTCTTTTTTCTTTTAATTGAAAAAGTATGTTCATTCTTTTTCTACTTAATTTTTTTTTTAATATTTTTATTACTAACGTATATATTTATTTTAATTAATTTCAAAGTTAAAACTTCAAGATAATTTTTTTCATCCATTATCAGAAAATATATTCTACACCATTCACAAGTAAGCCTTAAATTCTTCTCAATTTTTTTTTTTATTTTTTTAGTTTGTATACTTTTAGATCTATTTTATAAGTCCCAATACTTTTGTTATTAATGCTTATGTAGAGTTAACTCTAAATCAACATGGAGATATATTTTAAAAGAAAAACAACAATAAATACTATAGAGTCATCATCTTCAATTTAGGAGAACTACATGCAGATCCTGGCCTATGAACTAAAATTTCTGAATATAATTATAATATTCAAGATCAGTAAATGACCGGTTGATTTGTAGGGCTTTCGAGACCTTAATCAAATGAACTTTATAAAATCGATTACAGTTGAATATCGAAGTATTTAACAGTGGACTGGTTCGAATCCTTAAAAATCCTAAAAATAGTTTTTCGCAAGTTAATTTTAAAATTAAAGTGGTAATCGAAGGTTTATTTAGAAAAGATTAAAAATAAAATTGTACAAATTTAAAAGCAAGGAAAATAAAATACATACTTTCACGCTGCACAAATTTGGAGAATGCTAGGCTAGCACAAAAGATTGATCATTATATTGAAAACAAATTCTTGGTTAAGCTCAATCGACTTAACTAAAAATGTCGGGAAGACTCCCATCAAAAAACCTAAGTCTTTTAAAGTCAAATTAATTCCTAAATTAACTAAACAACTAAGATGAGAAACATTTCATACTGCTAAATTAATAGCATTTATGTTCTAGGGTTAAGACACACCAATTAGACCGGTTGAATTCAATTGTAATATTCTCCTCATTTTTTCAAGGTCAAATTAATTCACAATTTAACTAACAACCAAGGATGAGAAGCATTTCATTACTACTAAATTAATCACATTATGTTTTAGGAATGGATTGAGACATGCCAATTAGTCCGGTTGAAGTCAATTACATCATTCTTCTAATTCTAATGTCTATCATGCAAGCTATGGGAATCTAGGACAAGCGTACTCAACACACATGCCAACCTATTGCTACTAACATCGAGCATGAGTTCAATGGCAATTACAGATCACTAAGAGTACGCATAGCATGATGAACATAAAAGCATGATTAAAACGTCAATTTAATAAAACAAACACGTTCATAATCAAAGCAAGAGTTAAATGACAAATAACTAAAGAAATTGAATATAAAATCTACTGTAGACGGATATAAATGGTGAGAAAACAAAGAAAAAAAAAACTGATAATTCGCCACTTTACAAATTATGACCAAAATACGAAAAAAATAGTATTTATAACAGATGTGATAAGATTGTGGTGCTCCATTAACTTTATGAGTGGTTGAAAAAAAAAAAAAAAAAAAAGAGTTAATAAAACCAATAATTGAAGGTCAAGAAACACATAGTCTGATCAATTTGATGAGGCCCAACAAGAAAGTTGGGCATCTTCTTATTATTTGGATTGAGTTAAGAGTTTGAAGAGGCAAGGAAGCAAAGACAAAATTGAAATGATATGATATATCCACATGTGATTTTGGTTTTGGTCAGTCAGAGATTATTGCAAAAATATTAATATTTATTCCAAACTCTTTTAAGTTGGGTATTCCCTGTTTTGACGTGCAAAATGTGGATTATGATGATTCTCCATGGTCCGAATGCGACCAAAATCCTAATTTATCTTCATAAATTTTGTTTATAAATAGCAATTTCAAAATTGTTTTGAACTAGTTTCCCCAATATTTTTGGATGATACATGCATTCCTTCATGTTGATGCCAGGGATGAGGTCACAAGTTTTGGAGTTGTCATAGAACACCTCTCCTACATACCTTTATGTGACAACCCCCAGTTTTCATGAACTGTTTTTCACTCCCACTCCCATTTAAGCAGAACCTCTCACTATTTTTGAAGGACTTCGAATAGATGAATACTTGTGTTTGTATTCAGATGATTTTCTTTTAACCATGTTTTGATTAATGCTTAATTCATAATTTCACTTATAACCCAAACTAATTAATAAAATTAGTGTTCAAAAACTAAATATTTAAATTCCCGCTCCTAGATCATTGTAGTCTCAAAATGCAACCAATTAAGTATATACTTCCAAGAAGAAGAAAAGAAAAAGGTTGTCAGTCGTCAATGGCCATGGCAACGAAAACAATTCGAAGTAGACAATATTTACAACTTTCAATTCAACCACGACCATGACCTCTGCTTTCTCTCTCAAACCCTTTCCAAAAGCAACGGCTCCGCCTTGATTTATGGCTTTTCATCTCTCATTCTCTCTATTTCTACTCTCCCTTTTCCCTCATTCTCTTTCTCTACAATTTCCACTCTCACTAAATTAACCTCCCATTTCATTCTCTTTTACATGCCAATTTCTTTCCCTCTTTCAAACCTTCTACTCAAGTTTTCAGCCAATTTCTTTTGTCCTGTTTCACAACTTACTACGATTTAGAGCATAACAATGCTGTCAATTGTGTTAATTAACTTCTGGGTTCCACCCCAATTTCGGGATGGAGTCGGTTCACTTGAGAATTTTTTCTGCTTATAATAGGGACTCACTGATTGTCATCTTCTTTTCCGAGTTGCCATCTGTAATTTCAAGCTGTTTTTGAGAAGTGGGTTCATTTGGGTTTTTAATTCTCAATGTGCAAAATGAAGGAATCTGATCAGAAGAGTAATTACAGTCATGATTGGGAAATGGGGTTTAGATTTTCTGATGAAGAGAAGGTTGATAAGTTGAAGAACTCGATTACGGTTTCCAGGTCGAGAATGAAGCTATGGATGACGAGGGCAATTACAACAGTGCTTTTATGGACTTGTTTTGTTCAGCTTATGGCTTTCGGGGAACTATGGCGGCCAAAGCTCTTCATTACTTGGCCCTCTCGTTGTTGCTATTTTGATTCTCCTTTGGCTCTTCAATCTTCCTCTTCTTCTCTTCCTTACAAAGTTTTTCTTCCACCAAAAAGTAAGTTCCAAGCTCTCAGGTCTTCTCATTTTTCACTTTTTTACGTGTTCGTTACAAATTATGGTGTCTGTTTTTCACAGGGATTTACAAAAGTAATGGCTATCTCATGGTTTCTTGCAATGGAGGACTCAACCAAATGAGAGCAGCTGTGAGTTGCTTTCTTTCTTGTACCAAATCATAGACACTAAGAATTGTTAATTTTCTGTTTTCTGATTGTCTGTGTGAACTCTGCCATTGTTTGTAGATCTGTGACATGGTTGCCATTGCCAGATACTTGAATCTTACTCTTATTGTTCCAAATTTGGATAAAACTTCCTTTTGGGCTGACCCCAGGTGTGTTTGTGGAAACTACACTCTAACTCTTATTTCAGATTTTTACCCTTTAGTTTGATTAGTTATAGTTTCTAAATGCGTTTTCTTTCTCGTCTTGTCAGTGAGTTTGAAGACGTTTTCGACGTAGATCATTTCATATTGTCATTGAGAGACCAGGTTCGGATATTGAGAAAGCTTCCACCGAGGCTTGAACGAAGATTTGAGTCGAGAATGATTTACTCACTGTCACCTATTAGTTGGTCAAACATGTCATATTACTTTAATCAGGTTGGATTCATGTTCATGACAAGAGAGATTCTTGGAGCTTTTTCTGTTAGACGTCTGTCTTTCAATTTCTTTTACTTGACTGATCGTTCTTTTGATCTCATGCGATTGCAGATTCTTCCATTGGTTCAAAAGTATAAAGTTGTACATTTGAATAAAACCGATGCTCGACTTGCCAATAACGGACTGCCGATTGAGGTTCAGAAGTTGCGATGTCGGGTAAATTTTAATGCCCTGAGATTTACTTCCCCAATTGAGGAGCTGGGAAGAAAGGTTGTTCAAATGCTGAGAGATAAAGGCCCCTTCTTGGTTCTTCATCTTAGATACGAAATGGATATGCTAGCCTTCTCTGGCTGCACCCGTGGTTGCAACAATGACGAAGTCGACAAACTTACAAGAATGAGGTATTGCCTTTTTTGTTCATTTAGATGGACATTTGTTTCATATATTCTAGATTACCTTCTCTTGACTCCTGCATTATCGTTGTTTAGGTATGCTTATCCATGGTGGAAGGAGAAAGTTATTGATTCTGAACTGAAAAGAAAGGAAGGCTTGTGTCCATTGACTCCTGAAGAAACTTCGCTAGTTCTGAGTGCACTCGGGATCAATCGTAACGTTCAAATATACATTGCTTCTGGAGAAATATATGGTGGAGAAAGAAGGATGGAAAATCTGGCATCTGCGTTCCCTAATCTGGTCAGTTGATGAAACTAGAAGTTGAATTGTTTAAATTCTGCTTGAATTGAATAGGCCCTCGAAAGTTTATGCTATCTTCTGCTAACACAGGTCAGAAAAGAGACACTGCTGAAACCATCAGACTTGTGGTTCTTTCAGAATCATTCATCACAGATGGCCGCATTGGATTATCTCGTCTCGTTGGAGAGCGACATTTACGTTCCTACTTATGATGGGAACATGGCGAAAGTTGTTGAAGGGCATCGTCGGTAAGCAACAACTGCAATCTAGTAAATTTGTTTACAAGCATTTCATGTTTGTCCTAATATATCTTTTTGATCTTTCAGATTCTTGGGATTCAAAAGAACCATCCTTCTGGACAGAAAGTTGGTGGTTAGCTTAATAGATCAGTATAGCAATGGATCGTTGGGGTGGGACGAGTTCTCTTCAGCAATGAAGGAAGGTCACTCCAACCGTAATGGGAGCTCAAAAAAACGAGTTGTCATTCCAGATCGGCCTAAGGAAGAAGATTATTTCTACTCAAACCCGCACGAGTGTTTGGAAACATGGGAAGAGCCATTGAGAAGCTCATGATATCATCAAAGGAGATCTTACAACTTGTATAATTGTTGAAGAAGTGAGAAGAGAACTGATATCCATGTAGTTTTAGAATGGAGAGGAGAGGCTTGGGTTATCATTGACTTGAATTATGAATAAATGAGTTATTAAGAACATAAAGCCTCTCCTCTGTAATGGCACTTTTTAGATTTGCAAAAGTTGTAACAGAGAAATAATTGGATCACATCCAAAAATTTTACATTCTTCAAAAGTGTCAGCACCAAATTTGATGGGATGACAATTGAAATGTAGAGGCCTAATATCAATGTAGAAATCTATTTTTGTTTTTCTTAAATGAGTAATAAATCAATATTGCTAACATTATTTGTTTGTTTTTTTTCCCTTTTATGATATTTCTTTGACATAGTTATGGTATTTTCAAATCAAACACCTCAACTTGCAAAAATAATGTTATGGGTCGATTTTTCCATTCTATTTGATAAAAATCACAGTCTCTACTAAATTGGAATATAAAGTTATTATTGTTGTTTTTATAAGATTGAGAAAAATAAAAAACAATAAATGTCATCCCAACAAATCTAGTTCTTATGCTAACTAAGATATGGATTCTAATTCAAGAGAATAACATTTAATTGATAATTACAAAAAACGGAGATATTAACACCTCCAACTAGATAAAGATGAAAAATTATAACAAACACTTATTCATTGTAGCAAATTATTTAGAACATTAAAATTTTACTAATTTTTCAATCCTATAAAATGTTGCAAGGTTAAACAATAGTTTCATAAAATTAGATGAAGTGTGCAAACACCAATTTGAAACCTACAAAATATGGAAAAATATATATTACATTTCCAAGAATTTGAAAATGGACTGATAGAAAAGCACTAACAGAGGAAGTTGAACTGGGGGTGGGAAGTGGGAAGACATACAAGAGATATGAAGTGGGTAGCTATCCAATACTTTTGGCATGATGAGAAGTCACAAAAAATTCCAAAATTCTAACTTCAAACCATAGAATAAAATATGTTGACTTTGTGTTATACTCTGATTGGGCATCATATCACACATATAAAAGTATTTAATGGATGACATTATTGTCAACATTGCCCACTTTGCACTCAATACCCCACAACAGAACTTCATCTTCAATTTCCCATTTAACCCATCTTTCAAAAAGGTCCATGCATTCATTCAATTTTCAAAGAGCTTAGTGATCCAAGAGAGCATATAATGTTGATTCAAAGGAGAGAGAGAGAAAGAAAGGAAAAAAAAAAAAAAAGTGTTGGTTGGGTGATCCAAGGATGCACTTTTCACAAGGCAAAGTGTAAATTAAAATTGGTGTCTAGTAGCAATTATTGTGGGCTGAGTTTGGCCACACCATAACTTTTGCACCACTCAACCACTCATTTCCTCATTGCAGTTAAGTTTCCCAGGAGAGAGAAGAGAGTGATTATGTGGGTAATATGCTAATTTACCTAAATCAGTTTAGAAACCAGATTGAGATGGTGGAATAGGTGAAACTGCATTTCTTCCTACATGCATCCAACCAATGTTTTTACTATATATAAACACAACTTTCTAGAGAGTAGAAGGTTGAAACCCTACAACTTATTATTATTATTATTATTATTATTATATTAATTGTGAGTTCAACTTTAAGGGTAAGATAATTAATTGGAATCTTTAATTTAAGGAGTGATAGTCATATCAATTATCTTAGAGCTATATATACCTACTTTGACAACTTATTCAAGTAACTAATGTGAAAAATAGATGAATATGCAACAACACCTTCAATCACACACAACGTCACTGACGAGTATATTGATAAAGTAATCAACCACAGAAGAATGATAGAAGAGAATAACACACATAGATAGTAATCCAATTCGGTGTAAACAGAACTACGATTGAGAGGCAGTATGCCTACCTGAGAAAAGTTTCACTAGTAGAGTTAACTATCTTGTTTCACTAAACAACTAACTTCTAATGCATAATTTAGGCTCTCCTTAAACTTGACACCTAGGAAATCTGCTAACAAAAAAAAAATATATATATATATATCTTGTAGACATAGCAACACAAGCCACACACAAAGTCAAGGACAAACGGGCCAACAAACAACAGTCAACAACTGCTTTAACATAATGCTTCGATGGACCAAGTCATACTCGAGTTAACAATATTTAATGTATCCTTCCATTGATAATATTTTTTAAGCATCTTATTTGTGTTTATTTATGTGTTATTTTTAGAAGGATTATGCAGTATAGTACAGCTTTTTATATAAATAGTTTTAGAATACTCTAACAATAAAAATAATTATAAATAAAATAAATAACCTTCACATTTGAGAGTCTAAGAAAAGTTTCTTTCAATGTTAAAGGACTATTTCTTTTTTCCAATGATCTCTTCCTAACACTAACATAGAATGAAAAGAAAATCAGTGGAAGAAAAAGTTAATATTAATGATTTCTTAAGTTGGAGGGTCTAATTTTGGCAAATGCAAATTACTATTATAATTCCTGAATAGTTACCCAACAAAATTAATTCAAATATATTTTAACTTTTATATATTTCCTAACCAAAAAATAACCCTCAAGAATAATAGTGTGTTTGTTTGATTGATGTATAAAAGAAAGGTGCATTTAACTAAATTATCTTATTTGGTTAGATAAATAAAAGCATTAACCATAATTTTTTTTGAAAAATATTTATTAAATATTTCAATTTAAAACATTACTTTATTAGAAGTTGCTATGGTTGATTTTGGACTTAAGGACATAAATGACATTTGGCAAAGAAGATAGGTAACAACCTAAGACCAAAATGGGTCTAGGAGAAGATGTTGGAAGCCAATGTGCTCACCCTAGGTCAAGGTCGAGGTTGAACCTCATTAGATATCTAACGAGACATGCCTCACACATTCCCAACCAAGTGACTGTTGTAGGCCCAAAATATTGCTAAAGTGAGGTGCTCGGCCTCAACTTTGGCAGAACCCGACCCTAACAAAATGTCAAATAGGGCATGCCCCTCGCACACACCAAGCCCATTAAGTCAATGAATAAACCTAAAGCAACTCAAAAACTCTAGGGGAGGGTTTATAGGTCAACTACAACTATAAATACATCATTATGGCTCCATATGAGATATCTTAGACTTTTGTGACGTCTTCTTCATTCTATAATTCTTATACTAACTTAACCGTTATGGCTCCATATGAGATATCTTAGACTTTTGTGACGTTTTCTCCATTCTATAATTATTATAGTAACTTAACCATTATGGCTCCATATGAGATATCTTAGACTTTTGTGACGTCTTCTCCTCATACTAACTTAGACATCAGAGCCATTTTTCTCTGTTTTATACTAGTAACATGTGAAAGCCAAATGTCTTCCCCTACCTCAAATTTTGAATCAACGGAAGTATATCATACTTTGCCACAACCAAACTCCATTTCACTTGCAGATAAAGAAAAGACAATTGGAAGTTGCTAATCAATTCATGTCATTAACTAGAACAACATACAAAAACAAACCACTCGAGTCCAATAGGTCTGTGTTCATGTGCATTTATTAATACTTTTTTAAACAAAAAAAAAAATTATAGATAATTTACTCATTTTAGAAGTCTCTTTAAAGAAATAAACATTAAAATTCAGATTCTATCTGTTATCATATAATCGTTTTCCCCCACCTACAAGTGGGTTTTTCTAACTTACGTTCTAAATACAATTTTAAGATCCTTTAGAAAAAAAAAAAATCATTTTAAATACCTTTTTCCGTTTTAAAATTTTGACCAATAAATAAGAGTAAGAAATTGTAGAAAAAACAAACCCCACAATTTGGGGAAAAAACCTAAAAACTAAAAAATAAGGACCAAGGACTAAGAACGAAATTGTTATTTAGGGAATCAAAATAAACATTTTGAAAGTTAAAAAGATCATGACAAAATAAAACAGATTTCAATGTTGAAAGACCAAAACTAGACTTTTTATTCAAGTTCAAGAACAAGGCCAAAACTAGATTTAGACCCTGGGAAATGTACATTCATCAGAGTCTACTCACTTGAAACATACATAATAACACCATTATACAATTTCAAAATAAAACCAAAACTTGCTCATTTTTGCTAGGTTACCACTCTTTGATCATATTCCAAAACATTATATATTCAATCTGATATAAAAGCATCATGAACTAGAAATGATTTAACCTCATAACCATTAACCATGCAACTAAAAATATTCTTGGGGCTCTCATTAATCTGGAAAATTACAGAGTACAAGACATTACAACAAAATCCAAGCTTTTCTATAATAACTCAACCTTGTATCGAACTAAAAGAAAACAAAAACTTAACCTTATATCCATGCAACTAGGACCAAGGAGAAAGACATGTACAATCAAAGAAATCCCAGTTGCTAACAGGCCATGACCTGGAAAAAAAATGGCCAAGATTAACCCCCCAAAACACCACCCATTTAAGGAAAAAAAAATTAAATAATATCACACTCAGGGATGGAAGAGAACAAAGGAGGCACATTTATAAAGAAGACCAAAGTAACACACTAGACCCCTGTTCTAAGTTTCTTGTGAGCTTGTTGCGAGTCCTCGCCAAAGCAGCCATGAATACTCTGTCCCATTACTTGGTTGTTCAAAGATTGTTTTTTGTCATCCTGGTGAAACAGCATCACATCAATAAAACTAGATAGCAGAAGAAAAGACTTCGAAAGACCAAGGCGAAGGACATGAACCTCTGAAAGAGACATCGCTCTATTGGCTCGTTTTCCGACATCAACTTTCACTGAGATGTTGGTCTGTGACAAATCAACGCCCGAAGCCTGCAGTGCCTGGGTCAAGGTACTTAGTAACCTGCTCAATACAGAAACTATGTCAATCATAAAACAAAAGAAACCTAAATAGCTAAAAGTTAACACGGATTAAATTACATTGCAGAACAATTCAAGCCTTGTGAGAACATTTATGGGAAAAAAATAGGGCTGGTAATTACATAAAAAGCCTCTTTCCACTTCCTCAAATCAATTAACTACCATCACAAGGACGAGATGAAACCAAGAAATCGCCTCAAGCATTGCGGCAAAGATATGTGAATTTAGCTAAAAGAGGGAAAGAAACTGTGTCTTCCAGATTTATATCAAGAAGATCCGAAACAAATCACATAAAACTCATGGCAGATCCTCACCCATGGGAATAGGCACCTGAGATACTCTCCAGTTCACTTTCCACGGTTAGATCCTCCTGATCACTAACAGCATGGTTCAGAAAACCTGCGGTGGTACATGTTCTACCCTGCAACAATCCAGTCTGGGTCTTGGAAGAGATGTTCTCTGATCCTGATGCAGGTTCGTCCAAAGATTCGGTTGATAAACTACTTCTTCCAACTGGGTCAAATACAATTGGTTGTGTATGCATGCCCATTGGGAGTCCTTGTGTAGCAGAGACAGAAGTATGATCCACTGCATTCAACACTGCAGCAGGACCCAAGTCAGCATCCATCACATTCGGCACATTTGTTAGCATTGCTTGGGAGAAAACGACAGTACTCTCATGATTGGAACCCCGCTTTACCACTTGAGAATGATCAACATAACTATCAGCAGCTCCATAATTCTTCTGTCAGAAGTCAACTAGACTAATTACAAGATTTTTCCACAGAGTTTGGATGGCAAACATGCCAGGGTAGCTTTTAAGAGTTTGTTCACAGTTTCATTCATTAATAAGGGGAGTTACATGTTCATCCATGACTTCCATATTCTCAAAGAAAGAATAATAGTGTAAAAGGATTTCTTACATGAAAAGCATGATTAAACCACCTTTCTAACTCAATTTCCAGGAGAAAAAAAAAAAAAAAGGAAGCAAGAAAGTCACCAAGCTGGCGAATGACAAAATGAAAACAAAAGTCAATCAAGAAGATCATACCCATGGCATCAATTTTGAAGGCTCTGAACTCCATCCTTGGCATGACCCTTCGTACATATTTAACTTCTCTTGTAAAAATTGAATGTACTCAATTACCTGAAGTTCAAATATATATCAAAGATTAATTCATCTAGGAAACAGGGGATCTCTATTGTCTCTAGTACCAATTCTCTACAAATATGTGAGACATACCTCTAACAAGAATGAAGCCTTATCTCTTTTTTGATCATTCTGAGGTATGAGGTCCCTCAACATCTGAAATCTGCTCCCATCAGAACACAATATTTCACAAAAACGTGAGAATGTCACCAAGATCCTAAAAAGAAACCAACAACAGAAGGGCATATAAAATAGAAAAGAGAAAATACCCTGAAAACTAAAGCATTAACTGTTCAAAAGAAAATAAGCCATGAGGTCAAGCAAAAATTTTTACATATCATTTCCTGAAGCAAAATACTGCAGCATCTTGAGGACTAAGAAAATGATTTTCATGAAATAATCCACAGGGAAAGCAGGGATACGACAAGTAAATGTGCTACCTTTCATACAACAATCCTGAAGTATGCGAAATTTTTAGATTTCCCATAAATATTCTAACAAGACAAGAGGGTATTCAAATTTCCCTAACATCTGAATACCCATGATCCCATACATTTAGCCGAGGAACCATACAAATCCGCTTCAATTTATTTTCACCTAACCTAACTATAGGAGCATAAGGCCACAAATAAGCGGGAAGAAAGGATAAAAAAGCCTTTAATGAACTCTGAACTTGCCATCATTTTTTTAAGTCGGAAAATAAAAACTTGAACAAAATGGTAATCTTCTTAATCAATGTCCATTAAAATAATTTGCTTCCTTTACAGCATTTACACAATATGATAAACGAGGTAACAGAATACACTTATCACTCATTAGGCTAAACTAACCAAAAGCCGTTCATATCAGCTCAAAAAGCGGAAAACAAAAGGCGAATTTTTTAAATTCTTCTTTAAAAAAAAGAGATCAAATTACAATAGGATTACAACTTTCCAGTAGAAATTTAAGTAAAAGCAGTAAGCGACAACAACACACCTTTCATTAATTTTACTCCTCCTTCGCTGCTCAGTCTCGGAGTGTTTAGACCGATGGCCACTCGCCTTGCTCTCCCCACTCTTCCCCTCAATCTTCACTCCCAATTCTTCTAACGAATAAAAGATTGAACATCACCAAACACATTGAAACCCATGAATCATTTCATTTCTTTAAATTAAATAGAAATAAAAACTACTGAGGATTCAATTAAAAACCCAGAAATTAGAGAGAGAGAGAGAGAGATACCGTTGCCGTCGTCTTCGAAGCGTTCCTGAATGGACTTGGAAGTTTTCACCATTGGTAACCCGAATCCAGAGCCGAAACAGGGCCTGGAATTTTAGATTTTGATGCTCCAACAAGAAGGTGAAAAGGAGAAGAAATGGAAAATGAGGGGTATTGTGAAGAATTCGGACAGCACAGTAACAGAAGAAGAATTAGAACAAGAACAACAACAAGAAGAAAAAGAAAGGTGAGAGTGGAGTTGGAGGGAGCCCTAGAACTGGAGGAGAGGGTGGAGAATTGAACTCAATTGATTTTCTTCTTCTTTTTTTTTTTTTTTTTTTTTTTCTTTTTTTTTTTGTCTAATATTTAATTAAATTGAAACTATTGAAATTATTGAAAGGGTTCTGTTGGTAGTGGCGGGAGCTAACATGCGCCGTATTGGTGCAGACCCTACATTTGGGTCACCCGGTTTGGGCCTCGGTTTGGGCCTCGGTTTGGGCTTTTGCTCGTCTTTGGGTCTTTCTTTGTCTATGTTTTGTGATTAACAATAGGGCTAACTACATAAATGGCAAAAATTAAGGTTTATTTTGTAAAAATAACAAAAATATTCCTAAATTGCTAAAATAGCAAACAGAATTAAGTAATTAGAAATAATAAGTAAAAATTGTCAAAATTTCCCCCCAATAAATCCTACATCGTAATGTTAAAAAATAGGAAGGTAAAGAGTTTTAAACCATTTCAAAAACCACATATGCACTTTACTCACGTAATTATCACGCTAAACAAGGTTTCAATTAAAAGAAAATTCAAAACTAAAACAAATATTTCAAATCAAAATAAACATAAATACCAACCATAAGATAAATCATTGCAACGAATGTCCAATGAAGTTTGGTTTGACCTAATGGTGGTAAGTTCAAAACTATTTCTAAGAGCGAGCAAGTAAATCTCTCTTCAATACAAACTTACTCCTAAAAAGATGATATTCTTTAATGCAAATATCTGTTCCTGCTAACTCATTATTAAAATACATTGTATTTCCAGAAATTGAATTAGTGGAAGAGGTGTGGTCAACCACTACACATAAATAATTTTGGGGGAAGTCAAATAAAATTTTCATCAACCACGAAATATCCTTGTCTTCAACAATCCTAATTAGATTTGAACTTTTAGAACCAACCATGTATATTGTCAATCGAGCTATACATAAATTGCTAGAGGAAAAAAGCTTGCCATGGATATATTAAACAAATTGTTGAAAGGATGAATTTGATGGAATATATGTCTCAACAACTCGAAAATGATGATAATGTGTGTAACGGCCCAAAATTTAGGTAAATCACTTTTCTCTCTTTAAGTAAAAAAAAAAAAAAGATAATAATAATAATAATAACAAAGAATCATGCAGGCGGAGATAGCGTGAAGGGGGGTTTGGAAATCCTTGGTCAGTAAGAGAAATCAGCTTTTCGGTTGGGGAAATATCTCCGGGTGAGTTTTTTACCGTGGGGCGTTTTTAGGAGAAGGGAAGAAAGGGGAAGAAGGAAAAAAAAGGTCAATCCCTCTCTCGAATCACCTCTTCGTCAGCCATTTTTCGCACAACCCTCTGTCACTCAGTCGCAGGGTCCCAGCCCTCACTATCGCCATCATCACAGCTTTCATCGTTGCCACATCATCATAGTCCTCGTGTCGCAGCATTTTAGTCTTCGTCGCACTGCAGCATCTCGGTCCTCGTCACGTCGCATTGTCACAGCCCGTGTTTTGCCGCATCATCAATCCTCGTTGCCACATCATCATAGTCTCATCATAGTCCTCGCGCTGCAACGTCTCAGCCATCTCCGCGACATGTCGTCACAATCTTCATCCCCGCATCGCTTGTCCTCTTCGCGACGCCCTGTCTCGCTCAGTCTCTCTGAGTCTCGCTGTCTCGCTCAGTCTTACTGGTAAGGGACTTACTACCGGGTTTTAGTGACGCCTAATGTCTAATTGTGTTGTTGACTATTGAATGTCGCTATGAACTTTTGTCTCGGATGTGGTTTGCTATGATTGTTTCGATATGCCAAGTTTGTAGTTTGTAAGTAATGTTCTTATGCTTATGTGCCTATGACTCTGTGAATCTTTGCGATGAATTAGTTATGCCATGACATGTTATAGGTTGCCCTATTATCGTGCCCCGTACCCCTAATGTACTATGCTACGAAGGGTGTCCCTCGGGATCACCACCTACGTCCATGCTACAAATGTAATCACTGCGTACCCTCGAGTCGCTTCCTATGCTTACGCCTACGCTTATGCCTATGTCGGGTACACGGGTGCACACGACAAAAAAGGTAATAGCTAGGCCCAGTAGTGGGTCTCTTACTGAGTATGATTGTTCACCATTTTCTATGTTTTTCTCCCAGGTAAGGAGCATGTTGGCCAGGCGCATGGCCGAGGAAATCCGTGATTGTACCATGGGATCGTCGACACTGCTTCCGCACCTTAGTTTATGGGTATAGCGTATTGGACTTGTAGGGTAGTAGTATTTGCATACATAAACCGTTTGTTATTTGTTTTTGATATGGTTATGTCCGGTTTTCTTTTCTTGAGGTTTTACCTAACGATTTAAGGATTCCCCACTAAAGCGTTTTTACTTTTTTATGTTGGTTTAATAAACTTTCAGGAATTAAGCCATTTTATAAACTAAACCGCATTTATCTAAAGTGTGTGATATCGTGTCTCTTAGTTCTCAACACATTCATTAAATGTTCATGCATGACGTAGCGACGTGTGAGCTACTAAAGGTTAGGTCGTTACAATGTGACTTTTCATCACATCTGTTTAATTCGTTGTAAAGTCATAGCAAAAATAATACTTTAAGAAGAAAACCTAAAGAAAATATTGTGAGCCAAAAGAGAATACTTATTTAGTCGTAAACAACATCATTTTTATGAAATCGTGAATATATCTCAAAAACTCTAAAAAAAATATATACTAATATAATAATATATCAATAATATAAATCGTGAAAATAAAATATGAAAAATATACAATAAATTTGATAAAAAAATATATAAAATAATGAAAACCATTAAGATATAATCAAAATACGAAATATCCTTGACAAAAAATTTAAAATATTGTTGATTACTAAAATAAAAAATATAATTTGATAATAAAAATAATCTCAAATTAAAAATATGGGGAGAACAGTAAGGAATAAATTGGATTATTTTGAATTAATTGGTAAAATAATTATGAAAATCTATTTTGAATATTAAATAGATTTGAATTAAAAAAAAAAAAAAAATAAAAAAAAAAAAAAATAATTTGATAATAAAAATAATCTCAAAATAAAAAAAAGGGGAAAAAAATAAGGAAAAAATTGGATTATTTTGAATTAATTGGTAAAATAATTATGAAAATCTATTTTGAATATTAAATAGATTTGAATTAAAAAAAAAAAAAAAACAGAGCGCAAAATTCACGGGATGACACTCATTTTCAGTTTTGAAATCGAATTTGTTAGGTATAATCTAATTAATATGGCTATCAAACAATTTTCTCAATTACACTATATTTATTTCTCGGTTATTAAACAAGCTCCTCACTTACATTGTATTTAATATTTCAGTCATACGAACCAACCAAGGGCAAAATAGGTATTACGAAAAAAATCACTCACGCGCCTTGCACGCATTTTTCCATTAATCTTATTATTCCCGATTTTTGCTAAGCATCCAAGAGAACCATGCGTTGTACATTAATCTTATTATTTATAGGCAATTACACAAATGGCTAAAATAAAAAATTGTTTTTGCAAAATGACTAATTGAGGCTATACACCGTTATAGCCTCATATGAAGTAACTTAAAACTTCTTATTTATTCTCTATTCTATAGATCTTTTTCTTTTTTTATAGGTCATGTCTTCCCTAAATGACTAATTGAGGCTATACACCGTTATAGCCTCATATAAAGTAATTTAAAACTTCTAACTTCTTTTCTATTCTATATGTCTTTTTCCTTTTTCATAAGTTATACATCGTTATAGTCTTTTTCTTTTTTCATAGGACACGTGAAGGTCAGGTGCATTTTTTCAAAATGACATCAATAGTTGGCGTCGTCTGTGGGAGAAGAATGATCTACCTTTACAAAAATTGAAATCTTTGTACACTAAGAAAATCAAGTTCATGGTCACTTAGTTCTCATGATCCTCTTAAGGAAGAACTTAAGAAGGTGAATGCCATGGGTGAATCAAATCCCCATGACTAAACTTAAAATAAATCATAGGCGAATTAGATCCCCCCATGTCTCTAATTCAAAAATAAAAAAAAAATTAAAATCAAAACAAGGGAAAAAGATTCTATAAAGATAATGGGGGGTTAGTTAAAAAGAAAAAAATAAAATAAAATGAAAAAAGAGACAGGAAAGTAAAAGGAGAAAAAGACAAACCCTAAAAGGATCATCACTTTCCCTCACTTTTTCTCTCTTCTCCTTCACGATAGAGACAATCCCAAACTTACAACTTTGTTGCGAAGATAGAACAAGATTGTAGGGAAACTCTAAATAAGTGTGCAAGTGATTCAAAACCTCATTATTCAAAAACTACATGGTAGATCTACGAGGAGAAACATTTCAAGCACATCCATTGTTACATAACTTTTATGGCCAAATCTTTTCATCTTTTACGTGTGTGTGCAAGCCACGTTCAATTCAAAACTCACAAACCGATTTTAGATTTAATATAGTTTCTTTAATTTTCTCCCTACTCTAGCTCATGCACCAATCATCAAACATCAAACAATAAAAAAGGTAATATATCAATTAAGATGTTTAAAATAGCACATTCAAGGGATCCCTAAACTTAGCATTCTTTTACCTAGAGACACTACCTTTCACACACACATTGCCAAAACTTTCATGGGTGTCCTAACTGATTTGACAACTCTTTTTATCTCTATTTGTGTATACACATTACAAGTTTATATATTTTAACTTTTTCTTTTGATTCAATCTTTTGTGCACAACTCATATTTTTTGTAGGCAAATACAACTCTTTTCTTACAAGTACAACTTATCTTGCAAGACAACTCTCTAACTACTGGGGCCTTTCGAGATGACAACCAAATCGACTAAAATTAACTTCTCATTTAATTAACGTTTTAAAATTAAAGTGACTACATGCTCAAATATGCAAATGATTCAAAAAGGGACTTAAAAGATAACTCAACCTAAGACTATGTTTTACTATTTCCACGTCAAATCATCTAACATCAATTTATAATAATTCCTAAGCAATCATAATCATCACATACTCATAGCAATCATAATCTCTCGTGAAAGCACATCATCACATTTTCATACTCAAAATGGAAAAAAAATTATCCAAATTTCAGCCACTAAACAATGTTCCATAATTCTTTTTTTAGTTAACATGCACAGTAAGAAAAACCAAAAATAAGAAAAAAAAAAGTGGAGCCGAAGAAG
>QLSR01000171.1:1416444-1429265 GCA_031780015.1 Citrullus colocynthis | reverse complement strand
CCCCCCCCCCCCCCCCCCTCCCCTCTTTTTCTCTCATGTGACATGGATGGATAACTTTGTGCTCATGGCTCTATAGCTTCTTACATTTTCTTTCTTGGTCACTTTGGATTCAAACATTAGGATTCTTAAATTCATCATACTAGGTAAGTATCTTTATTGGTGGTTGAATTGTTTGATGGAAAAGCGATTAGTGTTCCATATTGACTAAAGCTATATTGACTAAATAAAGAGACGATTAGAGTATATAAATGAGTAGTTATATATATATATTTTTATCGGTATGAAGATTTTTTTTTGGTAAAAACTAAAAGGAAACCACAAAGACTTATATTTAAAATAGGAAATATTATATACTATTATAAAAGTGTGTAGATGGTTAATGGTTCCTAATTTGATAAGTTTTGAACTTTTAAAACTGTGCTTGTTTACTTAGTCCCTGCACTTTTTCAATTTATCTTTGAATTCTAGATATTTAGTCGATCTAATATTATTAGCTTCTTTAACAAAAATTCTAATTTACATTTGAATTCTCAATTCGTGTTTAATAGGTCATGGTGTTAAATCATTTAACACTTGCCTCAATGGATGCTTGAACTTGAAGACATCTTTTAGATTAGTTATTTTTTAAAATTATAGAAACCAATAAGACAATAACATTGTAGAGTAAGAGCATATTAGAAATGGGTTTCCAAACGAGAAAAACACATTAAAAAACTTTTAAAAGTCAAAATATTAACTAAACACAAACAAAGTGCTTAGACCAAACTTATAATTAACCATGATTGATAATTAGAAGTAGTATTTATTTTTTGGATTTTTTTTTTTTTTGTTAAGAATCTATTACAAAAAGTAGTATCTTGAAAACAATATAACAAAAGGTGATGATTTTATTCCGAAATAAAAATTATTAATAATATTTTAGACGATTTTTAGAAAAAGAAAATTCTTATTTGTGGAGCAATGACAACTCAAATAATGATCTTTTAGTTTCAATAATAGATGTCTTTAACTAATTGTAAAATGTTTAAACAAGTTAAACCATATTTAAATGTATTGAAAAATAATTGGGTTAAAATTTGATGATAACAAAGATTTTAATCTATTAAAGGACAAAATTTTATTTTCAATCAACTAATAAGATAATAGAATGTTTTTATGGCTAAAACTTACACCATGTTTTTATTTGTTTTTTATTTTGGAAAAAAAACCATGTTTTAAATTTTATTTTCAATTGTTTTAAATTTTTTTTAATTTTACTTTTATTATAGACTAGCCTATTTACCTCATGCACGTAATTTTTCATTTGATTTTGCATTGAAACTTATAAATGATTATCTAATTAATTGTTGATAATGTTTAAATTAGATCTTCCAAGAAATTTTGTTTATCTTGAAATAAAGTATGTATGTGTCTTTGTATATTATTTGGTTGCACAATTTAATAATTTATTGCCCTCCATGAGTTAGTTTTAAAGTATGAAATTAACATATATGCAGAGTTATGAAATTTGTGCTTGAGGTGCAAAGATGAGTTATTAAGTCATTGTTATATGGTGCAGTTTTTTAATTTAAAAATATGACTTTTTAGTGGCTATTTTTGTTTGTTTAATTTTTTGTTTAACCCTTCGATTGCACACATATTTTTTCAAAATTTAACACTTAGTTGATTTCAACTTAAAACTTTCACATATATTTTACATGTAAATACTGTACTTGAGGTAAACAAAATATTTTGTTTCATACCAACAACAAAATTGCAATATATTTTCATATTAATGAAATGTTGAGAATATAATTAAAATTCTATGGGATACAAAATGTAAAACACCGAGATTTGAAGATGTGTAAGACAATCTTTGAAAAATTATATTTACTTGAAATAATTTATGTTTTTATAAAAACTTATACTTCAAGGAATTAAAGTGGTATGAGAAAAATAAAAATGAATTCTCAAAGCTTCATTGTGATGACACACAATTTAAAGTTTTCTCTTGTGATAGAATGCAAACTTTTTAAAACAGACGGCATAAAACTTCCTTAATAACATAAACAATCATTTTTTTTACATGAATTAGACTACACATAGATTGATGCACGTATTAAATTGATCTGCAACTAACTCTTCAGTAAGGGATGTTTGGTGTAAAGAGTGGAAGAGTGAGAAGTAAAGAGTTATGAAGTCTAAAGAGTTGTGAATGTAAGCAACTCATAGTATAAAGAGTTGATAAAATATAAAATTGATGCTTATTAGTAGTGAGACTCACTAAACTCTTTGAGCCAAATAAGGAGTTTTCCCAACTCTTTGGTCAAACACACCATGAGGAGTTGAATCTCATTGACACGATTATTGGACTCAACAAACATTTATCCTTGATGAATTATGTCTATCAATAAATGGCAAAACAAGAATTTAATGAAAATGTAAGAGTAAAAAAGAAAACAAAAATTCCTCCCCAATCCAATTTATATATACTTTAGATTATGGATTATAAACATGTTTCAATTGACTTCCTAGTGGTTATAGAAGTGTTTTTAAGTGAAAAAAATATATCTTTTAAACATTTAAAAAGTCAATAAAAAGAGACTAAGATTAAAACATATATTACCAAAAAAAAAAAAAATTGATTAAAAATTTAATGTAGACTACATAAAATTGAAACTTTTAAAGAGTAAGAAAACCATGGCATAAATATTATGAAAACTAAAAGTTTAGTATCTAAGTAGCTTAGAATATAATTTTGAATTGCAAAATTAAGAAGACAAAGTTTCAGTACAAGTGCACAACTTTTTCCAAACAGCTTGTACACTATTCAGTTGGGGATTATTAAATTTGATTTAGAATAAAGATTTCCACTTTGTCAAATTGCCCCTTTGCCTACTCTTGAATAGGCAGGCAATGCTAAACTGCTTCCTTTTGTTCTTAGTCTAATCCACAAAAAGCTAATGAGAAAGAAAGAAACTTGTTACATCATATATATCCACTCAAAAGGGAAAGTGACAACCATCTAAATTAATGTCTTTTATTTTTAGAAAGTAATCAATTTCATTATTAAATTGCATGTTTGTGCACATAAAAAAGAGGAATTGTTCATATATTGTTGCTTTAATAGCCAAGATTTGCCTAAGTTATATATATGTATTTATGATAATTTTGGTTGGATGTTTGTCTTTTTCACTAGGTCCACTAAATTGAGAATGAGATGGGCCAAACTCTATAAACCATTAGACTTAGGACAATTTCCATATATTATACACATTTAGGTATACTATTGGTTGTTTTCATTTTAGAGTAGATTTTCTAAATGTTAGGTGATGAGTATTCTATCATTAAAATTTGGCATACATTTGGCATATTATTATTAGTTGTTGGAGTTGTAGGTTGAACTAGATACAATTGAATTGGTTATAACATTAGTAACAACTTTTATAAGTCGTAATTTTAACAAGAATTAAGTAACTGATAAAATTATAGTACAGTGTCGTGGTGAAGGTTAGTTTGGAATTGTTGTGGCGGCTAAAATAATTACTGGCACAATAATTTTTTTTTTCCTTTTTAGAGAAATCATTTGTTGTAATATGAAGTTATAAATTAGTGTTTGATAAATTATAAATATGTGATAGACTGTGATAAATCACAATAGACTACTATCTGTGTCCATCTATCTAGACACATGTAGTAGACTATTGTAGTTTATTATAAATAATAGTAAAATTTTGGTATATTTGTAAATATTTTAGTTCATTTTTCTATATTTGAAAACAACACATATAAAAACTTAAAAATGATATCATAATGGTCATTTTAAAAGTTTAAAGGCAAAAATATAATAACCTATAAGATTGGGACCCGATAATAGAATTTGTACCCTTTAAGAAATTTTTTGATAATTAGTGCAATTGAAGCATAAAAATGGATTGATTTTTGGGTAATTGTTTTAAATAATAAAATTTTTTAAAAAATATTTTCAAATATAACAAAATATCACTGTTTATAAGTGATATAGATATAAGCAATAATAAACATGTAGATTAGTAATAGATAATAATATTTTACAATATTTGTAAATAATTTAATATTTTTGATATAGGTGAAAGATTTTATACTAAGTATATGAGTTATTTTGGAAAGTAGTTATCACACAGCTTTAGCTTGTCAGCTATCAAACCAGCTCACTTGACCCCCAACCCAACCTACCTATTTTTACAAATGGGTTTTTTACTTTTGAGAATGCCCATCTTTTTTAAGCAAACCTCTTCACTTTTCTTCTCTCCCTATTTTTGATACACATAAATAATATAAAAATAATATTCTATTATATTACCCGTATCATCAGTTTTTCTCCTACAACGAGTAAGGTATGAGAATTATTTGAACTCCTGACTTCAAAACGAGACATGCCAATATGTCTGAGTTATGCTTACTATGACAAAAATATAAATATATTTACAAATCTAGCAATGATTTTTTAAAATTGTAAATATAACAAAAATATTAAATTTGATTTCTATATTCTGTATTGTTCCAATTTAACCCTAATTTGTGCGTTCACAAATATATATGAAATATTTTGGTATATCAATCAACTAATATATCATGATTTTCATTGTTTGATGGTGAATATTTTTTTTTTCTTTTTTTCTTTTTTTATTATTATTGTGGTGGATATTGTTTTTGTTTTGATATAAAGATATCTTCATTCAATTAGTTCAATCTTGATGNTCTAGTTCTTTTTTCTCAAATAAGTTTAGACCTTGTCATTTTTTGTTATTAAATCGAGTTATACTCATATACTCATACTCATTTTAGCTGATTTTCAGAAGATGAAATTTACGATATAGATATTTTTCTTTTTCCGTAAACATTCCAAAAATCAACTACTAAACTCGAAATTGAAAGGAAAAAAGAAAAAATTCTAACACTCCCCAAATTCTCATACTTGAATTTCATCAATTTTCAAGAACGTAATATATATTTTCAATCCAACAATCACAATTCAATGGTAGAAGAATGTTTAAACAGAGTCAAGTCTCCTACCATGTTGCAACTATTCAAGTTGTAATATGTCGCATACACAAGGATGGAGATATATATAAATAAACTAATATATATTAATTATAGTCTCTTTAAACTTTTCCTTTTTACTCTTTGTATTAAAATAAATTATAAATTTCACGTGAACGTGCAAAAGTGGCCATGTTTTTACCAAAATTTTCCTTTTCCAAAACGCTCTAATGGAAAGCTTAATCCGGAAAGAACAAACAAGGCAGAACTCTTCAGAAACAATCAACATTTCATTCATAATACAAGAGCACTCAGCTCAATGTTTACAAAGAAATTGCTTTTATGAATTGAGCAGAATAACGCCCCCAAGTATTGATATTTGCCAAATTAGTGAAAATAAAACTAAAAAAGAATGGAGCAGTAAGAATTCTAAGCCTCAGAATGAAACTACTTTATTACCCTCCAGTGTAGAATGAGAGAGAGAGAGAGAGAGAGAAAAAAAAAAAAAAAAAAAAAAAAAAAAAAAAAAAAAACATATCAACAATATTGTTAATAGACCAAATACGAAGTATATCATACTGAGTATACTTAAAACATAACAATAGTAATTCAATTAAGTGTAAATACTTACTGAAAAAGCATTTCAATTAAACATATTGTTAGTGTATCAATATAAAATATATCATCATTTGTGCATAATGCAATACTAAGTATTACCATTAGTATATTAATAGTTTATCAACACTCATTCAAAATTCATTTAAAGTATAATATTGATATATCAATATTATATACTTGAATTTGAAATTGAAAACACAATGTATAAATACACTCCTCGTGGTCCATTCATTTTCAACCTTAGACAAGATCCCATAAGATATATATTGATTATTTGAAATAAATCCAAATATATATGAATTATTTAAAATAAACTCGATCCGCCCATTTGCCCACATTTGCCCATTAGTGTTTTCATGTGTGTTCACGACCATCTCCCTACCATGAATACCTCGGCTTCTCGGCTTCATCGTACTCTTCCCATATCCCTTTTCTATCCATGGAGCCCTCCAACCTCAGATTTGGTGCCACCCACTAGTTCTAATGTCGTCAAGCCAAGATTTCGTGTCAATCAACCCATATCCATCATGGACATTCATTCGTGGATCTTTACAACCTCAGATTCAGCTTCATCCATTCGTTGCTAGCTTCAACTAGCTTTGTAACCTCCTTTGCTTGTTGGTTTCAGAGGAGTTGATTCTGTAACTTGAAGAAGTCATGAATGAAGGAAGAAGAAAAAGAGAGTTTGGAAGAAGGGAAAGAGATGAGGAAGAAATGTGAGGAACACATGAACTAGCGAAATTTTGGGAAATTGAGAAAAAAAATGAGGGATTCAAGCAGTGATGGACGGGGGAGATACACAAAACCCTAGTTGTTTTCTTTTTTTAGTAGATGAGATCTTAATGATAGATACACCACAACATTAGTGAAAATTTGTAATCCGTTTGGACTATTTATGTAATAAATCGAGTATAAAAGACAACAGTGTAATATGGGCCTACAGTTAAAACCTATGTAGAAAGCCCAATTCAATTGAATATGCTACCAAAACACATATTTAAGAATGCAAAATCCAACACTATTTTTATTGAATCCAAGTTTTATCTCAAGATTGTATACCAGACAAGTCCTAGTGAGTAACAATAAAGTTCACTCTAGTAAATGCTGGAAATCAAATAACAAAAATGTATCAACTTCACTAAACTATAAAAACCTACAAAACTGGCCTTAAACTGCTGAGTTTCACTCAAGAAAACAGGTAATTCCAACAACTACAACACATAAAACAGTAACCAACTAAATTTTTTAATAATTATTAAAAAATTATTCCATCAATTATTTAAATACAGTTTCAGATGAAACTAGAAAGTAAAAGTTAAATTGTTCCCTCAGAAAATAAAAAATTCCCAAGTATACATTCAAGCATGTATTCCAATGAACAGATCTCAAGCCTCCTTTGTGATCAAACATTTGTGAGGTTAAGCAAAATCCCGTGAACCAAAGAGCCTTTACTATGGTTTTAATTACAAATAGATTCCGCTTGTTCTCCTTCCAAAAGGAAGACCACATGGATGACATGTTTTACAGATAGCAGCCGTGACAAATAATTTTATCGAAGTGATATGAGAGCCGAACCTTGAATCCTTTGAATTCTAAAGCTTCCCAATTAATGAGACTCATTATGACAGGCGTCGAAGGCAGTCCATCAAAGCATCGGTGTGTTCAGGCTTCCCGGCGGTCACACGAACATAGCCTTTTAATTCTTTCTTGTCATAGTGACGAATCATCACCCCCATTCTTGCCAGGTCCTCCTGCATTTGAAGTTTTGCAGTCATTTTCAGAATTGTAACCAACAACAGGAAGATAGCAACCGCATTACATCAAATAAAATTTACCATTATGAAATAAAATTATGTTGCATCAATTTGATAATTTTCGATGCATCAAAGCCAGAAGGAAGAAAAATCTTATTGTTAAAATCGTTTTCTTGGAAGGGAAAAGCCCCACCAAGGAACTGAAACGAAGCATGAATTACAAGCTTCTTCAAAACACTATACAGCAGCCTGCCATCAACCAAATTTTGTTACCAAAAGATAGGGAAATATGAATTCTCCAGGTCAGGGAGATTCTAGTGAAGATCTCCTCCTTTCAAAAGACACAAAAGGTACTGCCTGCCACTATTTCGAAAAATCAATTTGCTTTGTTTGACAATCATTGCTAGGAGGATAAAGAAAAAAGATGACTCTTCAAAATAGACTGCAAAATAGCTTCCAACCTAACTAGATTGGAATCTTTTATGGTTGTGGTGGAAACCCAATACGGGGATCTTGGACAAGGTGTGTGTGTTTTTAATTATTTATTAATTTACGGTTTTTTTAGAGTTCAACAACATATGAGGTAGAGAGATTCGAACTTCACATTACTTGGTTGAGAGCACATGACTTAATCAATTGACTAAGAAGCACATATATGAATACAAGACACAGATACTGACACAACATAGACATGATGACATACCTTTTTTATAAAAAAAAAATCTAAGAAATGGACACAGCAAGGACACTTATTCAAATATATAGAATTTTTGTACAACAACTAAATTCAAATGCAACGAGTTTATACGTTTATGGGCTTAAAAAATTAGTTTGGTGTATTTTGCTCTAAAAATTTATTACTTTTGTCATGCATCTATTTAGTGTACTTAAGAAGTGTTCATATTTCCAGATCATTTGGTTACAGAGAGATAATTTTCGAACGATTTTCAAATGATGGAAAACATTTGTAAATAATTCAACATTCCAAGCATATGCTAAAATTTTAGTATATGCTCGTCCCCATATACTTTTCTACTTTGATTCATGGCTAATGATTTTTATAAAAAGAGTAGAGTTATGTTGCAAGTCTGGAGTGCAGTGGTCGTATATATGAAGAAAGTCATTTACCTTCAATTTCTTTGCATCCTTTCCTGAAGTCACCTCGCAAAGGATGAAATTTGAGTGACTAGGATACGGATTTAAAAATGGCACATCCTTTAGAAGATTATACAACCTCTCACGTTCTTGTACCAGAGCATTTTTTACCTTCTGCAAGAAATAGAAAGCATGAATTAGACATGAATGGAGCACCAACATACTTTTCCCTTGCACCAAGTATTTCATCCTTTTTTTAATACTGCAAGTATCTGGGTCCATTTACGCAAATCTCATCTAATCTAACGAGATAACTTCATGACTCTACAATATTTAGTTGTCAAAAAAATCGCAGTATTTAATCTTAGATAGATAGCCACGGTAGGGATTGAATCCATTTCCATAGTCTCCTAACTGTTCCCACATCTCTTAGTGTCACTAAGTCAATTCATCGTGGTTACTAAGTAACATTGAAGGTAAAGAATCCATCTGATAAGCATTAATTGAGAAAGTTTACTTCCAAGTAGGAGGAGTTCTGCAATGCTGCACACGCAGCAATTTCAGCAGCAACAGACACATTATAAGGTTGCTTTGCTCGCCATAGATATTCAATGATACTCAGAGGAAATGCTCCATATCCCACACGAAGTCCAGCTAAACCTGCAATTTTTTACAAACAAAGATCTTGATGATCTCACATAAACAGGTTAAATAAAGCTATCGTCAATCAGTTTCCAAGAACGGAATTGTGGGGAACTACTTACATATTCAAAAAACAAAATAAAATATTTAAAGTAGTAAATTAAATCTTCAGCAATAAGAAGACCATAGCCACAACCTTGCAACTGAAGTAATGGTTAACAGGTGTTCTAGGTTTAGCTTTCTGACAGCAAAATCTTACCAGATAGGCCAGCCTAGTTCCAGCAAAATATGTTTAACTTCTGTATTTTGAGAGCAAATATAAAATTAAAATTCTATCTCCATCAAGAAAAATACATCGGAATGTAAGAAAACATGAGAATATTTCAATATGTAAGGCATGCGTCTGATGAGTTCTTCCAACTTACATGGATGATATAGCGTTTTCCATTCAAATGTAAGGGACATAAGTTTAAATTAGTACAATATGTATACAAAGAGTTTCCGTTACTTAGAATCAAATTAACAAAATATGAGCATGGCAAACCGTCTGTACTAGAGAGTGACACCAAATTCTGTCATTCAGATAACACAAGGGTCATGAATAAAAAGGAAGTAGTACACAGTTAAGCAAGTAAATTGTCCTTAAAAAAAATATAATGGTTAAAGAATGAAGAAGATCGTACACCTGCCCTTTTACTGAAAGTTCGAAGTACTATCAAGTTTTCATAATTCTTCACCCACTGCATCTTTGATTCAATTGAAGAGAACTCTATATATGCTTCATCAAGAACAACTAGTATGGGGAGGTCAAGAATTTTCAAGAGATCTTCATCACTTATTACACTGTAAACAAGTAAAAGTCTTAGATAAAGAGGATGGAATAAAAATGACTCTGAATACAAAGTTTAACATGTTTAAGAATCAAGTAAATGGTCTATTTTTCACACAACATACAAGATATTTTACTGTTAATGATTCTCAATTTATTTAAGAGGATCCCCTGTCCAGGAAGACTGCTGTGGCACAGAAAATAGCACCTAAATATGAATAATCTAGAGCATAGGCATGAAAAGAGTACAGATGATTGTCATATCATTCTTGAGCAGGTATGGTTTCCCTAATCTTGCAGCGCACAATTGAGTGAAAAGTGAAAAGTGAGTGAGGTAAAAAAAATGTGCAAGATCACAGATAAAGATGCAAACAAAGACTTACCTCCCATCTGGGTTATTAGGAGACGTAAGGAATATGCACTTTGGTTTTTCCTTATCAACAATTTCTTTGATGAGATCCACATTCAAGGAAAAGTCTGGCTTCCTCGGAACTGCAGAATACCATAGGTAACATATATTGCAACAACTGTATGTGACGTAAACAACATATGTAGATAAGTAGATTCCAATGACAGACCATTAAGAGATAAATATGGTCACTTTGGTAAGCCTAAAGATTGCTCCTTGAAAGGAAGAAATTAAAATATAACATGATAAATAAGTAGTTAACTACCTTTAATGACAAGGGCACCATTAACAGCAGCATCAAATTCATACATCGTGAAGGTAGGAGGGCAGTCTACAATTTTATCACCAGGGTCTAACACACATCTACAACAATATTTCAAGAAATGAACAAAGTGTGAGGGGAAGTAAGAATCCAAATTTAAATACTCATAAACGAGGCAGAGATTATTTGGTTTTAACCGCATAATCAGATCAATGAGCTCATCTGCACCACATCCCACAAGAATATAATCAGATTCAAGACCAGAGTCTATGGCAAGTGCTGCTCGCAATTGACGACTTTCAGGATCAGGATAGACATATGGGAATTTCATTTTTCCCAAGGCTTCAAGAACCTACAAACAACTCAAAATTATAGTCCAACATAATGCAAAACAAACAGAAAATAAGTAGTTGGCAGGTAAATGAAGAAAGATAGCTTCCACAAGACAGAATTTTTAAGAAACAAATTCCACAAATTTTCAATAAACCAAGATTCTCTGTATATAGTATCAACAAGAAGGAAGGGAACAGTTCTCACGTCAGGGGGAGGACCATAAGGATTTTCATTTGCATCTAATTTTATAATGTCCTCAGGCTTCCTTCCAAGACGTGTTGACAAAACCTACAGCCAAAGAAAATTAAGAACCACCTTGACGTCTTATAACATGCGAATCAGTTGTAAATGTAATATAGCACAATTCATAATTTTGTGGGAGTAGATCCCCCAGTCTATAGAACTTAAAGTTTTTATCTTATTACTGCAATTGAGTCCAAAGCTGGAAAGATCCCCCAATCTATAGAACTTAAAGTTCTTATCTTATTAGTGCAATTGAGTTCAAAGCTGGTAACATACTTTCACTAAATCAGTAAATCTGATAATAGGTTGTTAATTCACAATGTGATTTGAAAACCAGGAAGAGAAAACAAGAGCCTCTTCAAAGACATCTATATCCCATTGATTTACAAACCTACTATTTACAAGATTGAACATTTAGGCAAGATAAGATTGGTTTCATTTTGTTGGACTGGCATCCGTTTTCGTTCAAGTCCTATTTTTTTAGGTTGTTCTTTTTATGCCCTTGTATATTCTAATGAAACTTCCAGAGCTGGTAACAAATACTTTCACTGAGTCAATTTTCACCGTATTTTCACTGAGTCAATTTTCGCCAAGGGATAAATTCATAATGTCATTTTGAAAACCATAAAAAGAAAACAAAGAGCTTCTACTGAAATGTCTATATCTCGTTTAACTTACATTAGCCTTCGATTAGTACTCTACAGCCACAAGGCAAGGAAGACACCAAACACTCATTCTTTTTATATCATTCAGTGTCTAGGCCAAATGATACACACCTCAATTTTCTGACCACCATATGTACTTCTATCACAAACCCCATAGCTATTTAGTCAACCCAAGGCGATTACAACCAACATAATAATCAAACTAACTTAGCTAGCTAGAAATGGAGTATAACAGGGCAAAAATCAACATGTTGTACCTCAAAAGGGAGAATAGGCTGATAAGGAGACAATTTTCTCAAATGGGGACGAATAAAAGAGTCACCAGTCAAGCTTTGTTGAGTCTCCTGAACGTGTTCCACTGGAATTTGAGATGTCATAGCAACAACCCACTTCCTTCTTCCTGCAACTGAGCAATTGGGTCGACGCGATGCCTCGGATGCAGGAAGGTTTGTCTTCAACTTAACCAGGCACTGGGTGGGATTTGAAATATGGAACACACCCATCAATCTCTGCAGAAGAAATGACAAAAAATCAATGAAATTCGTATATTTCAACGTTGTAATGACAGGATGAGTAATGAAGAACCGTTACCTGAATAGGAGATGAGTCAGAAAAGAACAAAAGTGACGACCAAAGAACGAAAGTTGAGTAGGAAAAATTGAACCTAAATTACAGACTCAGAGCAAAGAAGGAGAGGATAGGGGTGGAAACGGTTCGGTTTTGGTGATCGAACCGAACCGCACCGAAAATTTTGAAAAGTTATATACGGAAACGAACAGGACCGGATATTAGTTCGGACCGAACCGATTCGGTATGAAATTGGTATAGCGTACTTTTTCTTATAATATACAGAAAATCTTGCCTATCTCTACCTCAAAAATTGATTAAATGTTTTCCTTGGTATTTAAAAAAGAACACATTCTACAAAAAAAAAAAAAAAAAAAAAAAAAAAAAAAAAAAAAAAAAATAA
>QLSR01000171.1:1390120-1405099 GCA_031780015.1 Citrullus colocynthis | reverse complement strand
AAAAAAAAAAAAAAAAAATTAAATTGGTACTGTATATAAGATAAACAAATCAAGAATTCAAAGATTTATTCTAAATTTTTAAACTTATATAAAATTAGGCTCCTAACAAAAAATTCTGTATCCGCCATTGACATCAACCTTAGCGGAAAAGTTTGAATCTGTAATTTTAGTGCACAGGGGAGTAAACGTTTTATTTCTCAACTTTATTTAAATACTCTTTTTTTGTTTTTTTTCTTGTCTTTTTCAGGCAGCTGTTCGGTAAATGTAATTAATGTAACATCATCATGCATGGCTCTTTATTTAATATGTATAATATCATGAAGAAGAAAATAAACAATATAATACTTCATAGCATGCATTAGTGCATGTACTTTAGCTATGATAGTAATATTTTAGTTTTTTTTTTTTTTTTCATTGGCCACATTAACAATATTATAAAACATTGATTCTAAATGATTATTAATTAACGAGGTTTATATTTGGACTCCATCTCATTTAGATGGTCGGAGGCATCCCTCTTTTATTTTCACTATTAAAAATGCTTTTGAAATTAGGATTGGATCTTGGGTCGTTTTCAAATTGAGTCAAAATATTTATAAATATAGACAATTTTATTGTCTATCAACGATAGACTTCTATTATTAAGCGATAGACCATGATAGACTTTTATTATTTAGAATCTCTCGCAGTCTATTGTTGATAGATAATGAAATTTTTCTATTTTGTTTGATATTTTTTCATTTATAATAATTTACCTTGAATTTTATTATATTTACAAATCGTTCTTCACAAATTTGTTGGTGTTAGAATCCTAGTTTTTAATGACATGTTTTTGTTGTTGGAATTTGGCTAAAAATTCTAATACCATTCTAAGAAAGATGAAGACCATTATAAAGATTAAAACTAAGTACAATTTTCAAAACTAAGAGTCTGTTTGGTAAAGAATCCAAATTATGTTTTATATTTTCAGATTCACTGGGTTCAGTAGATATGTGCTTAACAGAGAGCTCAAATTCTGTTTCCGTAAACTGTTTTTAGATTCTGTGATCCAAACAGTGCAAATTCGGAAAACATCATTTTTATGTTTTCATTGTATCCAAATTTTCATTTTTAAACTTTAAAATGCATAATTATATTAAATCAAGATAAAAACATTTAGAAATACAATATGTTATAGCATAAACTAAATTCATTTAGAAAATAATAGTTATATAATTATTTTAACGTAAATCATGTTCATAAATAAATTAATATTGATTTATTATTAACTAAATATTAGTTAGCTTTACAATTTGTAAATATTAGTATCAAACAAATTTTAAATAATTGTTTAAATTAGAATTCAATTTTTGAATCGGCTACTAAAAACATATTTAAAAACATTAATTCAACCCCATTTTAATTGAATCTCTTATTTTCAAATTCTACTAATCGAATTTAAATATCAAACAAAATCTATATATATTTAAAAAAAAAAGATTAAAAATTGTTTATCTTTGTGATAAATGAGCTCGTCAAAATTAAACTATAACATTAACAATGCATGAAAAACACTAAGGAAAAATGACTAATATCAAACTATAGCAACTAAAACTAAAGCATGTTTCGACGCCACTCACGAATCAAAAGAAGACATAATTAAATCAAGAAATAGTTTTATTTTATTTATTGAAATTATGTTAGAAGAGGGTTAATAAAGTAATGAAAGAAAGCATTGGATACTGAGAATATGAAGAGCAGGTGGAGGAGAGAGCAAAGAGAGAGAGAGAAAAAAAAAAAAGAAAAAAAAGAAAAAAAAATCATCGTTATGAGAGAAGGAGGAGGAAACCAAAATTAAAGCATCAAATTGAGAGCCTATGAGAAACATTGCAAGTGAGTTTTTATCGAATTACTAAAACCCTCTTTTCTTTGTTATATAATTAAAATTAATATTTGTGTTTATATTTAAAAACATGTCTTTAATTAATCAATGCCAATATTAAAATTATGCATTAATGTTTTTGGTTTGGTTTGAAGAACACGAGGGCGTGGCCTCCCAAGTTCTTGTTGTTTTTTCTTTTTCTTTTTCTTTTCTTTTTTTTCCTTTTTCCTTTTCTCTTGTTTTGAAGTTTTGATTGCATTGAAATACGAAAAGAAAGAGAGGGAGAGAAATGGAGATTATTAATATTCAACCGACGACACTCTCTTCAAATGAATAACTAACAAGTTTTTGTTTTGGAGTACACCATTTTTTTTTTTTTTAATGTTTTAATGTTGGTTACACTACTCTTTTAAGGTCTTGTTTAATAATCATTTGATTTTGGGCTCTTTTCAAATATAGTAAAAGAAACCAAAATATTTACAAATATACAAAATTTTACTATCTATTTGCGATAGACCACGATAGACTATTATTTGTGTCTATCGTGACACGGATAGTAGTCTATTACGGTCTATCGCAGATAGACTGTGTATTTTGCTATTAGCTGGAAATATTTTCAGCAGTTTTGTCATTTAAGATAATTTTCCTTTGATTTTTTTTATTTTTTTTTAATTAAACTTTTAAATACTCTTTTCCTCTTTAAATTTCTCAATTTTTCATGTGTTTGCTTTCTACAAGTTTTGAAAACTAAAAAATATAGTTTTTAAAACATATTTTTGGAATTTGGAATTCGATTAATAATTCAACCCTTTTACTGAAGAAAGATGAAAATGATTTGTAGGAAATTGAGAGGAAATAGACTTAATTTTCAAAAACTAAAAATAAAAAATGAAATGATTACCAAACAAGACATAAACTTTAAGTTTAATTTGTATCTAAAAAAGTCGTTTAAGAGTTGTTTGGTTCACCAACTTCCCAATTCAGTGTTAATAACTTAACTCCATCGACCTAAACAATGTTCACTATTGAAGTATGCATATTTATCAATGAACTTCATTTCTCTCTCTTTTTTGCCATCCTTCTAATGTTCCCAATGACTCCACCCATCGGTCGTCGTTGGTGACCCACTCCAACACAACTACCATTGGCAACAATCACCCCAACAATAATATGCTCCAATGGCCAACACCAATGACAACTACCTCTAACCAAAACCACATTTTGGCGGTCAATTATAGGGACCACCTCCAATGCCAAACTCCAACGACTACCTCTGGATCAACTTTGATGATTACTGTCAATGACCAACTTGAGCAACAACCATCGTCAGCATGAAATTGTCACTACAAGATTGCGACGTGGAGCAACCAACTTTGTTTCCAAGAGAAAGAAAATGGAGTCGCTACTAGTCTTGATTCAGAGGATGTGGTTGAGCACCCAAAATATGTCAAATTAATCAGTAAAGAAAAGATAAAGGGTTTAGGGGTCTTTTGTGTATGGGTAGGGTATATGCACCTCACACACTCGTTCAAAGAACAAATTTTTTTTTCTCGTGTTATTAAAGAAAGGCATTTTTGTAAGGAAAAAAAAAACTTTTTATTTTGATTTTTAGATGTTTCATATTATGTTGATCACTATTATTATAAATAATGAATAACAGTTATGATTAGCCAAAGGGCATTAGAAAATTTTAGGGTTGTTTTCAAATATAACAAAATGAGTCAAAATATTTACAAATATGACAAAATGTTATGTCTATCACTAATAGACACTGATAGACTACTATCATTTATCATTGTTTATTAGTTATACACGCTAAAAAATGTCTATCACTAATAGATAGTGACATTTTATTATATTTGTAAACCACTCAAATAATTTTTCTATTTAAAATAATTATTACTCAAAAATTTATTTAAATTTAATTTGACGTTCCAAAATAAATTGACCAGGCAAGTCAACATCTTAACCTCCCAATTCCATCGTAAGAAAGTTTTCAAAATAATTTTTTAAAGAAGACTTTACGTTATAATTTTGAGGTTTTGTTTATTTATTTAAAAAAAAACAACTTGGAAAGGAACCTTTTTATGTCTTTTTTTTTTTTCCAGGAAAAGGAAAATTTATAAAATCTATTTTTTTTGTTTATTTATTTAAAAAAAATCAACTTGGAAAGGAACCTTTTTATGTCTTTTTTTTTTTCCAGGAAAAGGAAAATTTATAAAATCTATTTTTTTTGTTTATTTATTTAAAAAAAATCAACTTGGAAAGGAACCTTTTTATGTCTTTTTTTTTTTCCAGGAAAAGGAAAATTTATGAAATCTATTTTGTTTGTCTAGTTATTTAAAAATATATCAATTGATTATTTTAGAAAAAATCAAAGTTTCTTTTTTGAAAAAAATGCCTTAAAAAAGTTTTTTAAAAAATTGTGTAAACATTGGTATCCCAAATATTCTAGGTTCCATCATTGGAAAATTTTATTTTTATAAATATTATCTCAAACCTAAAAATAAATCTAACTACATATCATAGGAAGAATATCATAAAATAGGAAGTATTTAAAGAATCAATTTAGATGGTTCTAAAAATCAAACAATGATAATATGAAAACCAAATGAAAATAACATTGATTATAAACAAAATTAGAGAAGTGGAATCTATCTAAAGTTTAACCTACAACAAATACCTAAGTCAAATATGCATGAGAATCCACAACTTAATATGTAGATATGATTAAATAAAAAAATGTTTATGAACAATATTCAAAGAAGTACATATTACTCAATGATTTACCTATATTAAAGTAAACTTAGACATAGTAGTATATTAAATAATAGAAAACATAAATAATAAGAAATAAAACAACATACTTGAAAGAGAGGGAGAAAAAGGGGAGAAAAGAAAGAATGGTGAAGAGAGTGAAGGAGAAAGAGTGAAAAAAAAAAAAAAAGTGTAGAGAAATAGAGAAGAATGTGAGAAAAGTATATGGAAAAAATTGTTAGAAAATAATGAAGAAAAGGAGAAACAAAAAAATTTGAGCTACTTGGCTATGGTTGTTCCCTATTGTATTGTGTGTAGTATATATCCCATGAGCCTTCAATTTGTAGAATTTTCAAACCCTTTTTTATTGTGAAAAGAATAAATCAAATCAAATTTAAAAAGATAAAAAAAAAATTAATTGAGGATCATTAGATTGATTTTTAAAATATTTGACATAATTAAGTCCTTTATAAATTAATTAAATACAATTTTCATACAAAAAATATTTGAATATTCAAAATTTTATTCCTCCCCTACAAAATATCTTTTATTTTATTTGGTTCAAATAAGAACATTAAACCTTTAAAAATTTTATTCTCTATAAATGCAAAAATGAAAAAAATTCCACTACTATTGGGATGAACCCTCTCTTTATAAGCTAGAGGTAGATTAGATTTGGAGGAAGTGTGTGACAAAGGAAGATGTGTTATAGGTAAAACACATAAATTCATACAATTTCTTAAATATAAAAGAGTAAGAGAACGAAAAATTATAGAAAACTCTACTGTCGACGAGCTTTCCATTAAGTGGAAATTGGCAAAACTCCCTTCAATCGACACCTCGGGAACTTAAACGGCCTTCAAATTCTCTTGCACTCTTTCCCCTCTTTTTGGTAGCAAACTCACACTTTAGAGCTCTCTTATTTTCTAATTAGGGTCGCAGATCACCCTCAAATATATAGAAATTCGGAAACTTGATCACCAAGAACTTTCCTAAATTTGCAAATTTTTAATTTTTGGAAAGTTGGCACTACGATGCTATCCGTCATAAATTCCAACCCTTAAGCATTGTGCCACCACGCTTTCAATAGCACCCTGATGCTCTTGAATTGTCCCAAAAGTTATGCTCTCGGCTTTTTGCGCTGCCTTATTTTGACAATTTCTTCCACTTCTTCACTTTTCCTCTGATTTTGGCTTGGTTTCGTTCATTTGGCTTCCAAAACTTATCTTCTTCATAATTACTTGAAAACCACTAGCAAACACATAAAATCTAATAAAAATATCTCTAAATTAGAAGCAAATAAAGCACTTTCTAAGTGCTTTTTGACTTGCAGTTGCCACATGCCAAAGTTAATCCTTCTATCAAATTTGTCCACATAAAACTTTACTGGACTCATAAAGCTTGACCTACATGCTTCACTTCCTAACAAAAATAGCAAATACTGAACAACTCACACTATTCACAACCACCGCAACCTGTTTCAAGAATTCTTTTCTGATATGGAAACTCAGTAAATGTTGCAACCATAAAACATACTCAGAAATTCAAGAAACTTCGAACCTGAAGCTCTGGTCTTTCTATGACTATTGTTGGCTTTCTGGCCCTAAATCTCAAATTAATTAATCAATATTTTGATGATAACAAATATGAATTAATTTACTAACAATTTGAGTATTTTGTAAGTGTCCACTATATTGAGCTCAAAATAACAAATCCAACGCATTTTAAATAACTCAAATCCGAGTTCAAACGAAGAAGATATGGTCAAAACAAGCTTAATAGAAAAATTCCGAGTCGATGATGTGGTATATTTTTTTTCATCAAAGTGGACAAATTGAAAAGTGCCACTTGGAGCTATGGAGTAAGTGACACATGATGGGCTTTTGACCATTTGATTGATGTTAAAAAGAAAATGAATTTAAAAAGAAGATGAATTTAATATTATTATATATGATTGTGTATAACGGCTAGTTACTTTTAAAAAGATTAATTTAATATTATTATATGTTTGTGTCTAACTGCTAATTGAGTTTAAATCACCACCATTCAAATTTCTTTTACAAAGATCTAATGGTCTAAATTAATTTGGTTTTCACCCACTTTCATTTCTTTTTAAACACTTAATCTTCTCCAAAATTTCACTACAACTTTTATTATTTTCAATCCTCCATAATTCATCAAGCCACCATTGTTGCTATCTCTCCAAGCTTCAATTTTCTTCTTTTCATCTTATTCTTGAGAGAGATATATTGTATTGCGATGATTTATTTGTGAAATGTGTAAATCCACTATAGTTAGAGAGTTTGTCAAGTGTGCTCTTTGTTTTTCTAAACTTTTATATGGGTTGGCTCTTGATCCTAAAAAAAAAAAAAAAAAATTGTTCTAACAGTTTGATCCTTAACCATGGAAAGGATCAGGTTTGTTCTTGCGCCCGAAAAAAGAACGTTGTAATGATTCGACTCTAAGTCGTGGAAATAGTCAAAGACTTCTAATGAAGTACCCAATAGAAGCTTGGGAAGTGGACGTAGACCGGTTTTGCCGAACCACTATAAAATTCACGGTGTCATTTTCTCTATCCCTCTCCTAATTCATTTTTGTAATTAATTTTTGTTACTATATTTTATCACATGAAATTAATTGCAATTTTTAATTCTTAAAATTAATTGCTCATATTGGTTGTTCTTAAATTTTTGTATTTATCACCAATCTTTTTATTAGAATTAAACAAGGAGCTTTAAAGTGTGATTGTTAATTTATTGTTGAATTCAAAGTGAATTTGTTTGCATAAAAATATTGTTTAAACTACTTATTTGCAAAGAATTTATTAATTTGCTTAATTGAGCCCACGTTAGTAAAAAGTTTAAATTAGTTTTAATAAACTCTATTGCCCCCTCCCTCTCTAGAGTTGCCATACCAATCCTACAACTAAAGATTTTTTTGTCATTAATCAATTGAACTGTCACATTGGGTCCTAAGCTCTAAGAAACCTGATTTACTATCTATTGATTGCTGATGAGCCCATGGGACCTCCTCCAACTTTTCTCTCGTTGAATTACAAACTTTTTTGGGGTCATCATGTGCTAGATATTGCTCTCCCATCTTCCACTGACAATAAGGATGTGCCTAGTTCTTCTATGGTTAATTCTCCATTTGGTAGACAACTTATGCAATCTTTGGCCTCTAAGGCTCGTGACTTTGGCGTTTTGATTGAGTACGCCTCTAAGCATATGGCTAGTTATATGATCATTCTGTGTCTGGTGTGGTGTTGGCTTATTTGTTGTATCTTAAAAAATAATAACCAAATGAGGAGTTTGTTGGAGTTTTGAATTAGGTATATTTATTTAAGAGTATTTGGTATTTGTCGTTGCATTAGTTTGTTGGTTGTTTCAGAAAATGTCCCACTAGATCTCTCTCGAATTGCTCATTCTGCAAGATTATTTTTTCCTTATTTGGAATATCTTACGACTTTATTGTCTTTTGGATATTTTCCTTTCCTATGCTTTGCAATTTTTTAATGTATTTTTCCTTTTCCGTTGTGCCTATTTAAGAGTAAGATATTGTCTTGCTAGGGTTGTCGATTTTATTTTGAGTTAGTATGGTTGTTCTTTATGTGGTGGTCGAACAACAAAGTTCTCTATGATTCAAGAGTGTGTGAAGCAAGAGGTTCAACAGTATTTTTATGTTGGGATTTATGCCTTAAAGCCTCGTAATTTATTAGTTGATTAATTTAATTATTAATTATGCAATATAAATTTATCCATTAACTAGAAAAATTCAAGGTTATTGCATGAAATCTTGAACATGTATGTAGTTGAGATACGGGTGGATCGTGTTCAAGAAATAACTTAAATGTCAATAGCATATGGATAAGGTTGGGTGTCTTGTCCTAGTGACGCTTATCCATTTTGTAATTGTTACAAGTGTTGTAAGTGTTACAAACGATTTGATTCAAATCGTTCATGTGGAGACATGTGAGTGAGGGTACCCTGTATCAAGAGTTTATATAAGACCGGACCATGAAATGATTAATGTCTCTTTATTACACCGTTGATCGAAGAGATTAACTTTTCATTAAGGATGACCATAGGTAACTTAGTCTCAATCCTAAGTGAGTTATGAACTCTTGTCTATAAGGACAATCCTTTGATTTGTTGGGTGAGAGTGGTCTGCGTCGCCGAACTCAATTAGCCTACCATTTTGCAGATTTGTCCAAAAGTTTGGAACATAACTACATAAGATAGAGTTCACTCTTTCCCGTCTTTGGAAAAAGTAGATAAATTGCTCTCTTAAGTGTTGAATTTAGGTCTTGAACAAGGGGCCCTTTTGCTCTCATTAGCCTGAGAGGGATTTGTTTATGGTGGGACTATAAACAGGTTATTCATTAGAGGATCAGTGAGACTTAAAAGAGAAAGAAGTGATTACAGAGGTAAAATGGTAATTTTGACCCAGCTGTAATTATGAGTCATTTGTGAAGGGTCGACTTATTAATGACTTATTATATCCATGGACACATAAATATGTCTATCGTGCGAATAGTGCAATTGTGGGTCATTAGTGGAGTGACTCACAGTTAATGAATGTTAATTAAGTTAATTAAAGAGTTTAATTAATTTAATTTCGAATCATTGGAGCTTCTAATCTGTAGGTTCATAAGGATCAACTATGTTAAAAGGAAAATTTTGAAATATCAAATTTATGAGGGAAAATATTAATTGTATTGGATACAATTAATTACATGATTTATTATAAAGTTTATTTGATTACAATTCAAATTATAACTTTATAATATGAAGAATTAATTTATTTGAATATGATTCAAATAATTAATTATTTATTTGGATGAAATTCATATAAATAAATAAAGTGAGAATTAATTAATTAATTTGAATTTGATTCAAATAATTAATTATTTAATTTGGATGTGATTCAAATTAAAGATTTTACCGAAGATAAATATTTGAATATGATTTAAATATTTTAAACCATTTAATATGAGATATTATTTAGGTAGATATTTATTAATATTGTATATTATTAAATATTTAATTTAAAATCTCTACAAAGGTTTATCTCAATAGAATTAGGAGTAACCCATAGAATTCTATAAATAGGGCCCTTGAGAGCTCTTATAGAACAAACGTTCTGCAACATAATCTCTACATAGAAATTCTCCCAATTTTCCTAAGAAAAGTTCCGGGAAAATCATTCTACACATTCCCTCTATTCTTTCAAGAGCGGTTCCCACAAGCCGATCTTTGCTAGAGTCATAGTAAGGAAGATCTCATGCAAATGAAGACTTCAAGGAGAAAACTACCAGGAGAAGATGTTGTTGCAGGATCGGCAAAGGTTTACATTGCGTAATCTTTTCTTCTAGTTTTTTGTATTTCTAATTTTTTTAAAAAATCAAATAATGCAATCACACACTTCCACCAAAATCCAATTCCCTTCATTTTAAGCATGTTGTACCGTTCTTCTTGAAGTTTGAATAAATCCTAAGAAGAGATTATTAACCTAAGGGGAGCCTAGAGCATCATTGATTGAGAATGGTTTCTCATCCTTATGGGGATCCTAAGACATCATTGAGATTGAGAAGGAGTTTTCAATCTTAGGAGGAGCCTAAGTTCAACAAATGAAGTGGTCTTCATTTGAAAAGGAAATGTAACTTCTTTAGTGAGAAGCGGTCTCACACTTAGGGGATCCTAAAGTACTTTGAGAAGGAGTCTTACACTTGGGAGAAACCTAAGTGATCATTTACTATTATTCACAAATTAGAAGGAGTCTAAGTTCTATTGAGAAGAAGTCTCACATCTAGAGGAAAACTAGGTGATCAATAATAAGTTAGGCTTTACGTATGTCATTGACCTTCTATAGAACACTTGTATTCTATGTGACGGATCACCTTAAACTCACATGTACTTAAAATAAGATATTTGTTTTTTGTAAAACGAAACATCATCCAATTTGCATTTGACGTTGAATTCAATTGAGTAATGTCCAATTTTTCACTTTCTTTTAAGAGAGTTATAAATATCCAATGGTTATAATTTGATGGTAAAAAGCAAATAATGGGTGTGGAGAGGAGAGGAAGATAAGAATAAAGAGACACCATTAAAGGGAAAATATAAAGAAAAAAAGAAAGGAAAGGAAAGTAAAGAGTTGGAAATTACAGAAATTTCACCGCCCCACAAATATTATTAAGAAATTAAAAAGAAACCCCTTACGAAGGCTTACCCTTCCAATGGCTTTATGGGAACTTGGGATCACTATGGATTATTTTCAATATGCTTACAGTTTGTACCATTTGTACGGATGTCAACCTTTTTCTAGACATCCCCTCAACCCAACTTCTCATCTATTATCTCCCCAATGGATTCATCATAAATAGGGGAAAAAATTTTTTTTCTAAATTTTAGATCTAATTTTTATTTAATTCTTAAGTTTAAAATGTGTTTTTAAATTAAAAATTTGATTTTAATTTAATTTTTAAGTTTTACGATGTCACAATTTTACTTTTGAGATTTGTTTTAATTTGGTATTTGGGGTTTCAAGATTTACACTTTTAGCAATGTAATCAAACTGAATTAATTATAATTTTTTTATAATTAATTAATAGACATTAACTCTAGAGTATTTAGTGGAAAAATCAAAGTTAAAAGTGTAAATCTTAAAACTTTTGGATCAAATTGAAACAAAACTCAAACTTTAAATGTAAAAATGTAACATTTTAAAATCTAGGAATTAAATTGAAGTCAAACTCAAAACTTAATGACTAAATGTCATTTTGAAACCTAAGGACCAATTGAAACTACCCCAAAACCTAGGAGCCGAAAATGTATTCTTCTCTATCATAGAATTAAAATTTTCACTCTCAGAAATAAGGTTTAAATGTTATTTGTCTTTTATACTTCTTTTATTTATTTTAGTTCTTGTACTTTCGAAATACTTTGGTTCATTTTGAAAGTATAGAGACTAAAGTAGTATTTAAATCTAAAAGACAATATAAATAAGATGATTAGTTAGATTAAAGTTGTCTAGACAAATACCTATACATTTCTCGCCATTATATGTTGGTGGTATTCTTACATGATAGTCTACTATAAATTTTTCGGGTTTAAATTAATGAAATCAGTAGCAATAACTTATTACACACTATTAAAATTTTTTAAAAGGATTTCTTTGTCTTTCAATATAGTATAAATATTAAGACTAATTCTAATCGTTCTTAAGATTTTTGAAGTTTAACTTAATGGTAATTGACATGATCTTCTACTTTAAAGTTTAGAGATTTGATTCTCCATCCTCGTAATCATACAAAAAAAGAAAAAAACTTTTCCAAAGCAAAGAAATTATATATATAGATACATAAATCTATAGCCTACCGGCTAAACTTATCGATAACTAATTTGTAAAAGAGTATATTTACTTTATACTAATATCATAAATGACATAGATTTTTGTTCTTTACAAAATAGAGAAACCTCAGCACTTTACTTTTTTTATTTTATTTTATTTATTTATTTTTTTTTTTTTTTGGAGAAAAAGTTTACTTTTAATGTTAAAACAAAACGATGATGAATATTCATTGGGGTTCCATTTGATCCTTGAAATACGATTGAATGAAATTAAGTTATACGGTGGAGGATGAGTTAGGTTTTAACTAAAAACTTCACTCAAAGTTTTCATAATCGCTGATTTAGTGGTGTCTACATTTTCCAAATTTTCTTTTGACCATAATTCCAAACGATGAATGTATTCCACCCGTTATTAGCTTAGGTTGCTACAAGGAAATTATTAGATTACGTCCTATTCAATCACCTATACAAGTTATAAAAAACCAAATTTGCTCAATTGAAAATAGAATATCTAAATCCAATATCAATTATCAACCATCTATAATTCAATAATTAAAGCATCCTACCTTTTGAATTCACAACTTAGTTTTGATCCAACATTCTTTGTCTAAAAAATCTATTTAGGACTCATTTAATGACCATTTCATCAACACTAAACTTTTCAGAAACTTCGATTGCATCTTACAACTGACTTTTTATTGAATTTCATCTACGTTACTCAAAACTTATGTGTCGTCACACAATATGCCTTCACCACTCGGAGACTTCCAACTATCGTTTTAGAGTATCTAAAGTAATTCAAATAATCCCACAAACTACTAACCAAGGAGGTTCATAGGAAAGGGTATGGTACATGAAATCTTACAAAGGTGGGAAAATGAGTAAAAGGTCTATAGTACCCACCCAAGAACGTAACTCCTATTCCGTACCATCAGCTGGTATTATGTTGCATATCTTTGAAACAATCGCCTTTGTGGACAAGAGAACTATCCTTGTATGTGTTGTGTTACAATACATCTTCAGAATAAGCAAGCATACAGTTTTCAAGTTCTCCAATTCCATCTAACCATGTTATATAGACAAGCAACTTTTCCAGACTTGCTAATTACCTCAGTTATTGAACATCTTTGCCTGAGTTCCTTCTTAGTTTTGAACTTCAACACAAGGCTTTCGAATGTAGAGCCATGGGGCCGTCAGCACTCTATTTCTATACACAGGAAAAAGCAGCTCCGGTTGATGACATAATTTATGGGGCAGTAACCAACTGCATCTTTCTGATAAGGGTGAAAGAGAGGCTCAATTTCAGGCAATATTGTTAGAAAAATGGGAAATTAGTACCCATAACGTTCGTTTAATGCTGTCCGTCCATCGCCTGATTGGCCTGCATATTGAAAATTTAAGATTGGAGAGTGTCAGAAGCCCCAAAGTTAATAGTACGACCGTACTCATTTAGTAAAGAATTTACCTTCAGGAGGTACCCATGATTCATAATCAGCTTTTGTGTCAAGATATGACGGCTTTTCAGGACCAAGTACCCTCTTGGACTTCTTCTCATCCTTTTTTGATCTGTTCCGACCCGTAGAGTGCTTGCTTTCATGTCTAACTTCTTCCTCATCTGACCCATGATACCCTCTTTGGTGCTTTAACAGCAAAGCCACTGCATCCTCTGCCTTGAATTCTCCTCTGTCTGCCTCTGAATATGATGTCGACTGTTGAGTGGCATCCAAGAGACTATCAGATTGATCTTCTTGCTTCCGTTTTCTCAAAATCAAACCTGGGGCAGCACTCTCAATCACAGAATCCATTTTCGCAGGCTTATTATCAGAACTCTGAAGAACCTCTTTCCTGTCTTTGTAGTCAACAAAATCATCAGATTCTTGTATATCAAAGGGTGCAGCCTCCTTTTGAATTTCTTCAGACTTCATTTCTTCGATGGCCCCAAGCCACTGGGGCTTTACAACAGTATAACTGATGGTTTTTCTATCTTTTGTATCATCCACAATCTTTTCAGTAACTGGCTCATTAGGTTCAACACTATCCTGAGCGGTTTTCACTTTTTGTTTGGCATCCACCACTTGTTCTTTAGAATCACCGTCTTTTAGTGGCTCCTTGCATGGTTTCCCATTAACAGATGCAGGAACATTAAATTCTTTAGGCTTTTCTCCTTGATTTGAATCACTTTTCTTGGCTGAAGTTTCCCTTTTCTTGGCTGCTTCTCCTGATGGATCGGCAATTTTCAAAAGGTACAAAATTCTATCTAGTTCTGATTGAAGAGATGATAATTCATTCTGTAGCTTGGTGGTTTTGTCAAGCACTGCCAACAATTATCACATCAGCAACAGAAGTCAGAAGAAATGTTCTTTACCATTTGCAACAACATACCATATAAATTTGCAGATAATATCTTTCATTAAGTATTAGTCACAATAGTTAGTCTTATCCGTCACATTTAAAAGGTAATTCATTATGAAATTAATTTTTAGCTACAAAAAATGTGTTGGATGTTATATACTATACATAATATACCTGAGCATGGAAATAACAAAAGAAAGTAAAACTTGCAGTCAATCAAGGGACAACTAATACGTATAGAACAGCACACCAAGGTTATCTTATACTATATTTCTGAGAACCAAACCTAGCTGAGATGAAAGCCCTGACATGTAAGCATCAAGAGCATCAGTGCCAGTGTCCAAATCTGTATGTGATTCCATATTGTTCTCCTCACTCAAAAGCAATCCTCTTTTTTCTTCCATTTCTTTCTTGATGGCATCTCTCTTATCAAGTAGAGAATGAGCAGTTTCAATTGATTGACTTTCGCTAGTTTTTTTATTTGAAGGCTTCTTCGTGCGGTCATAGAAGTCATCATCATCACTGAAAAATAGAACATAAAAGTTTATAAAAGTCCCCATGTTTTCTTTTATACACCCCGTCCTCCATTTCTCAATAAATATGATTATAACATATCTACATTTGTAGTCCATCCCCCCCCCCCCCCCCCCCCCCCCC
>QLSR01000171.1:1361291-1390023 GCA_031780015.1 Citrullus colocynthis | reverse complement strand
CCCCCCCCCCCCCCCCCCCCCATTCTGGTAAGAAACTGAGCTTTCATTCAGAGAAATGAAAGAATGTAAATGGCATAAAAAAACAAGCCCGACAAAAAGGAGACCCTAAAAACTACAAAAAAGTGATTCCAATCCAACATAATCAAAGTAAGGTCATAGCAATAGAGACTGACGCCCACAAGGAGGCATTGAACCCTGCCACCTCCCAAACCTCATTACACAACCTCTCCACCTCCAACCAACAAAACCATAGTGACTAAACAAACTAACAGCCCCCTGACACCTACAAAATAATAGAATAGCCGATGCAACACAAAGGAAGACCCCTCCCCCCTCTCATCCCACATTCATCTTTTGGAACATACCTTAAAAGTTCTTCCTCGTCTTCCATTCCTCCTTCCTTCTTACCACGTGATCGGATCCCAGAACGAGCCCCAAGGCTTTCCCTGATGCTATCATTCAGTGTCTCTTCCAAGTTTTCAAGCTCTTCCATGATCTACCAAAATTATTTTTTGGAGAAGAAACAATTAAAATGGTGTTGTCAAAAAGGAAAAAAAAGTAATAAAATCCTAAAACTAAAAACAGAGGGCATTGCATAAAGCAAAAATAAAATAAATAGGAATACTAATTCTGGGCTAGACTTTTTCACCTGAGTAATTCTTTGTTCATTCCTAGCGATCTGAGTTTGCTGCCCTTGTGTCAATCCACCTTGAGAAATATCTTTAGCACGAATTGCATCAATTTCTTTCTTCATGTGAGAAATCTGTATCCCACGTGCATCCAGTAACATAACAGCACATATGTAAGGATGAACATCACAACAATGTTTTATGCCATAAAAAATGAGTTTATAGAGATTTATGGTGCTTATTCAACATAACCGTTTCCGTCCTACAAAGCACCGACACTCCTAAAGTGGCCAAGTGTCGGACATTGACACTCCCCCAACACGCCTTAAAACTCAGAAGTACTGGATTGGAGCGGCAGCCAAGGTAAAAGCAATATTTTAAACTCTAATTTCTCAATCATCCACCACTGCCGGCAACTTTGGTTTCTTTTTCTCCCCCATTTCAGATCTTTTCTTTCCTTATGTTTTTATTTTCTTCCATTTCTGTTTTTGATACCTTCAGTTTTATCCCTTTTTTTCCCATTTTTGTTACGTTTTTCTTCCATTTTTATCTTCTTTTTTTATCCATTTCTGTCTTTTTCTTCCTTTTGTTAAATCTTTTTTTTGCTTCCTTTTGTTTTTTTAATTTTAGTTAAATTGTTTTATTTAAAATTAGGATGGCAGAGTCTATCTTCTAGTCATATTGAAATTAATTCAAAAATGACTACCGAAGATGAAACGAAACCCTTGTGGCAATAAAATTAGGATGTTAGATCTTACTTTTTCATGAATTGTATGGTTGTTATTTTGACGTTTAAACCCACAATATGTTTATATGCATAACATACATTTACTTTTGTAAAATTCAAACAATAAATAAATGAATAACGTGTTGTTAGGAATCCTTCAACCTGCAATCAGAAATTTCCAACTACACTCCCAAGAACAGAGCACAACCCTGATATATTTATTTATGTAATCTACGGAAAATTACAGCAGAACTCAACAAGAACTAAAAGGAAAGAACAAGGAGAACAAGCAAACCAGCACTTTTTAGAGGGCTAGAAATCCTCTCCCTACAAGCCAAGCATGATCACAATTTCGATACCCTTCATTCTTCATGGTCCCCACCTTCCTAACAAACTCCATTTCCGTGGTCCCCCCACCAGCCAAACGAAACTCCACCACCTTCACCTACAGATATTTCCTCCTACATTCTCCTTTTTAACCCTATGTTTAAGTGTATATATAATTGGGGGCCTTCCACGTGCCCCCAATGTGTCATGTCCTATTTTTTTGAAAATTGGCGTGTCACCATGTCATCATGCCAGTGTCATATTCGTGTCACGTGTCAATGTATGTGCTTCTTAACTAAATTCACTCCTAGAGACAGTTTGAAAGCTAAATATGAGTCCTTCACATTCAAAGAAAAAATATGAGAAATAGAGATGTTAAGACCAATTAAAATAGGTACCACCTGATGTAATAACCGTTTTTAATACGAAAGGTATGTTTATTTAAGACGTCATACCAATTACCAACAAAGTAAAGATGACATGTCTACAAACCATTGAGTAAATAAAATAAACAAATTACAAGGTAAAAAAAAAAGGAAGAAGAATGACCTAGAATATAATGAAGTAAAATAGATTAATTAATCTAGAGATTTCATATCTTTAGACCTAAAACTAAATATAAAAAATAATTAACTAATTAAGAAATCAACTGAGCCAAAGTAGATTCCACATCGTCAACCTTGATGCAAAATTCTCTTTTATTTATTTCCAATTATATACCAACAAAAGCTGTCAGTGCACAAATCAAGGTGAGTTTCTTCGACACCATTTTACCAAGAAAAGAAAGGAAACACTTTGGGCCACATCCAGAGGCATTCCAACTTGTTGTAAAAGGGGCATTGGAGGACTTAACCATATTCTTTAGAGTTGTCAGCTTGTGCTGACAACATGGATTCGCTTTCTAGAGTCTTTGGTTATTGTTTGGTGCGCAATACAGACTGTTTTTATGATGGTGGAGGTTTTGCTACATCTCCTTTTTGAGATATGGATTGTGGGCAAAGTCCTTTGGCATACTTAAAAGTCCGTATTGCAACATGTGGTAGCAAATATCAATCTTCTCACATGTCACATCATTTTAAAATAAAGAAGGATGATATTGACTAACATTTGCAGTTCTCTTTAAAACATATCAATCTTCTCACATCATTTTAAAACCAAAAAGGATGTTATTGACTAACCTTTTCAGTTCTTTTTAAAACCTTTTCACGAGTTTTCTGCTGCTTTTCTGTTAGCTGCCCTTTGTACGTTTGCCATGTGACTTCATCAACTTCATCCTAAATATTCAGAACATAGTAAGTACTCAGCTACCAAAAAAATAAACTATTTATTCCCAGTAAAGTAACAGGGTCAAATTGAAGTATGATTAATAACCTAAGAAAATCTGACAAGGATCCTAAATGAGTTTTTCGTTGATTCATTGCACAAACCTCAGCCTCTTCAACAGCGTCTTCTCCCATGCCCCAAGATATTCCATCAGCAAGAGATGCTTCCTGTCGTGCTCGTCGAAGTGAAGCTTCTCGGTCCAATGCCTCTTCCCGAATCTTAGCCTTTTTCATGATTGTCAGGTCTGCTTCCTGGTGTTCAGTCCAAAAAAATAAAAAATAACTCAACTGACAACATACTTATTGTTCAAATCAAGATCAAGATGTAAATATGCCTAGATTTTAACTGAAAGCTAACTGCATGCAAGGGCTAGAATAAGGTTGCCCTTGGCAACCCCTAGATTCAAAAAATTATAGCATTTGCTTAACGTAGATCTTTGAAATAGAGACATATTAATTTGGCTAACATGTTTGTGTGTGTGTTCAACAAAAGCCACATTACAATGCTTCAACACGCCCCTAGAATACTAAAAAGGTTAGTGATCATTGACCAATGAGTTAAAAGTAAAATGCTAGTAAAATGCTGAAGGAAGCTTACAGGTAACATCAAATGATTTGGCCCTTGAAAAATGTACAAGCGAGATGAACTGCGAATGAACATGAAACATCAGAGTTTGGCATAAAATGCAGCAAGAAGAGAATAAACTTTCACATATATCCAATGGTGGGCGTTTAACCCTCCTTCAAGCCATGCTTTCAAACCTGCCTACTGTCCATTTTTGAGATGCCCTCAAAGATTTCTAAGATGATTGAGAAACTTTTCAGCCACTGTCTTTGGGGCAAGAACAATGATGGGAAAATAAAGCACTTCGTTAAATGGGGCATTTTTTTTTTTAATAAAAGAAACTAACTTTCAATTGATATAATGAAAATAGAGTAATGCTCAAAATAAAAGAAAACAAAAGGATAAAACAAGAACTCGGACTGTTCAATTCCAAGACTAAACAACACTAGAACAAGGCCTATCCAAAGAAAATAAATGCACCCTTTTTTGACAAAGATCATGATTAGAAAAATTAACATAAAGCTTAGAAAGATAACATCAAGAAGAGGCATTTATCAGTGCAGCTTCAAAATGATTGACCCACAGAAGGGGTTTATCATGGAAGACCCTTTGGTTTCTCTGAAACCAAATTTCAGCAAGTAATGCTTTGACAACATTTGACCATAGCAATTGAGACTAAGGCTTCAATGAAGGTCCAAGTAGGACTTGAATAACATTTTCTTGAAAGTCTCTTTAAATAACCACAAAAGATGGAAAAAAGAAAACAACTTCTTCCAACACTCCATTGAATAACCGCAATCAAAAAACAAGTGTTGGAGATCTTCACTTGCATTCAACACGGGGACACATGGAAGGGAAAGGCAATGAGCTGGAAGTTTGTTTTGAAGGACACAGGAGAAGCTTAAGGTCCCAAAAATCACAGGAGAAGTTTAAGGTCCCAAAAATCATAGTCCAAGAGAGAATATTAACTCTCTTAGGACTATTTGTCTTCTACAAGCTCTAATAACCATGTTTATCAATTACTTCGAATGTAGCCAAATGTTTGGATAGTGATTTGACCGAAAATCTTCCAGATGGATCCGAGCTCCAAATTCAAGAACCAGGATAATGTTCCGCCCTTTTGCCCGACAAGAGATGTAGTAATTGCTCAAACTCCAAAATTTCATCATCCTTTAGTAATCCTCGAAAAAAAAAAAAAAAACAGCCCATGACAATGTTTTCCATCCCAATGTTTGAAGACTGAGCCATTGGGCAATAAAGCAATTCTGTTTAGAGGACGAAAGCAAAAGCTGAAGGCAAAATTGTCAACCCAAGGGTCATTCCCAAAGGAAATTCGATTTCCATCACCAAGTTTAAAAGAAACAAAGGTTTCTACTTGCAACCAAACCTTTGAAATGCTTATACAGGGGCTTCTAAAACTAAGCCCAAATTGAATAAGAACCCTTACCATGGATTCTTTCACACCACCTTCCACCAAAGTGAGTCGGGTTCCTGAAGAAACCGCCATCCCCCTTTGGCCAAAAGAGCCAAATTTCTATTTTTTAAGCCTCGAAAGCCGAGACCTCCTTCCTTACAAGTTGATTTATCTTGTTTAGCTTTTAATCTTATGTTTGTAGTTACCGTGTGGTAACTTGTAATATAATTAGTTGGGGCTATCTTGTATTTTTCAGAGGGTTGGCTAGTATTTAAAGAGCTAGCCGCCATTTCATTAATAAGATTTGAGGTTTACTCATAAGATTTTTCTTTCACCAACTTGCCTACCCCAAGTTTGGTATCAGAGCTCCAAGATTGCCTTGGACCTCATGACTGGGAAGAATGCCATAAACTCTAGTCGGGTAAGGGAGGTTGAGGCCCAAACCCAAGCACCTAAAGCGCTCTCCAAAATCCACGACCGTGCGCTTGCTAGCGCTATCTCCAAAATCTAACTTCTTGGTCGAGGGTATATTATTAAACCAGTTGAGTTATGCTTGCATTAGCAATAAGTATTTATTTAATAGACAATTTACTTAATCTTTTGGTCTTTAATATAGTTGTTTTTTACATTTATACTATTGCTTAGTATCACTTAGAAAAAAGGTTAAAAATTATTAGAATATGATCTTCACACATGCAAAGCACATTAATGTTTTCTAGCGGATCACTAGGATACTTGAATATTTGAAGATTCCCTTGAAGACATTTATACAGACTACAGAGTTATTGTGACAATAAAGTTGTCTATCCCTATAACTCATAACCAATCCTACATGATAGAACAAAACATATCAAGGTTTTCTTTTATATATTTTATAGCCAAGTAGGTGGAAGTTGCACCATAAACAAAACATATTGAGGTTGATAAGCATTTTATTGAGAAAATTGAAGCAGGTACAATATGTATTCATTATCATCCTACATCGGTCCAAATTGATGATGTACTAATTAAAGGATTTCCAATTCGACAAATAGATTTAACTGACTATGGAAAACATCTTTAAACCAGCTCGAGTAGCTTGAGTTAGTGTTGGAATTTCTACTATTTATGAATGACTGTGTAAATTTTATTTGGAAAATACTTAGTCTTTATTGTCTTAATTTTTTTTCCATATTTGTAATAGGTCTTTCTCCAATATAAGAAAACCTAAACTGCACATACTAAGTTATCAAGATATTTTTTACTCTCTCAAACTTAAGATTTGTCAAAGTATTAATGTAATTAACCTTATTGTAACTTATAACTTTAGGGTTTCAGGTTTATTGGTGATTTAACATTGTGTTAGAGTAAGATACCCTATGTTAGAACCCCTTATAATTAAAGGGTGCATGAGAAAATTGAAAAACTGACAAAACAACTCAAACCAACCGAAACTGCAATTGAATCAGGCTGGAACTGATTCAGGTGTGCATATAAGAAAAAAGTATAAACAATTATATTCTGTCGATGTCGAATTCTGAAAGAATCAACCCCATTCTACCGTGTCGATCGCTAGGCGCTACTATTTGTATTATGTTCCTAAAAGCATTAGCGGTATAGTGGGCCAATGGCATCAATATCTCCCTGCTAGTGTTAGTGGCATGTGTTCAAGATCCATGAAAATGTAGTAAAAAAATGTATTTTAGTTATAAATAAGCAATCTGCCCATCCAATAGCCCAGTTACGCAAAGTCTAGCCCACATAACCTGTTTGAGCCCGTCTCCCACCCAAAAACCCAAAGTCAGCCTAAAAACCTGCACTTGTCGAGCTGCCTCTAATCCAATCCAACCCAACCCTAATGCCTGGGATTTGAGCAAATCGAACTGCCAGACTGATCCAACTAAATCGTTGATTTATCAACGCGATTTGGTTCACGTGACGGTTCTACTCGATTCTTCACTTTCATGATAAAACCTTGGCGGTTCGATTTCAACTCGACACTTAAACTATGTCAAATCGAACCAATTACACTCCTACCTATAATGTCATTTCCACTCCAATCAATCGCGATTACCATTTGTTGGGCTTTCTACAAATTCTAAGTGAGGGAGAGTGTTAAAATATTTCACTGTAATCTATAAGCTTAAGCTTTTGGGTTGATTGGTGATTTAACATACCTATAAAGATTCACTAAGTGTTCCTTTGCTTTGAGCACAACTTTATTCGCTTGAAAAGGTTTTGTGACAACTAAGGTATGTTCCCATTCTACGTGAGAAAAATCTATTTTGTTCTTTATACTCCAAATCTTTTTTCCGCAAATCCCCCACTTTTCCCCTAAAATTCATATTACATTTTCCCCATATTCTTCTTTCCCTTTAAAACTCCATCCTTTCCGTTTGAATTTTCCCCCTTTAAAATCATTCTCTTGATATTCTCCTTTCCTTCCTACCAAAATTTTCCCTACCATTGTTGATTCCTTCCAGTTTTTTTTTTTATTTGCGGGTGGGTGTCTAGGCTAGTTTACACACACCTCAACTGATCTCACGGGATCACCTGCCTAACACTATAAAAGAGTTGGGTGCCAAGGAAATTCATATAATATAAAATCTTATGTCGGTGACCACTGACCACCATAGATTAAACCCATTCCATTTTAAGTCCTTTATTGAACTCATGGTCATTTGCTAAATTTCTTTATATTATTTGTACCAAGGATTTCTCCTCCCCCGTTTAACCAGACCATTTCTAACCAAAAACTTCTCTTCCACAGCCTCCTCTTTCCAATAATCCTCTTGATATCACTCAATATCTCCCAAGACTCAATCCAACCACCCTTGTTAAGCTCCACAAGAACTGGGATCCATCTCATAACTCCTGAGATCGTAGGAATTTCCAAAAACCATCTAGAAAGATTTTAGTTATTTCCAAACAAAAGGTTCCTACATCAAAATTCCATCCTAAGAAAAAGTTCCAGAGGACATTGAGAAGGTTCATCCGTGCTTATTTGAACCAAGGAAATAGCTCTGATTGCAATTTAATATTGAGAGAGTCGAAATTCCTCTTTTCTTCTTACTTAATCAAGAAACCCCCTTAAACAACTACTTTTCTAATGAAGAAATGCTTGTTTTCCCGCTACAACTAACACATCTTATAGAATCTCAAAATGAAAAACTCAACCAAAAGACAGATAAGATGACTATGAGCACTTGCTACATTTTACAGGTACCAATTGCAACATAAGAGAGTAAAATAATTAAACCACCATTCAGATAATCAGAAATTTCTTTGTTAAAAAAATGACCAATGAAGAGTTGTGCTTACTGGCCAAATCGAATGACATCACCGACATGCAAGTCCACAAAAACCCTTTTCTTCACCTAAATAAAATAACAGAGAAGTTCATCAGATGATGAAATAAAATTCATCCCACTTTCTCAAACAAACATGGAAAAACAAGTCAGAAAATACAAGGCAGACAATAATAATACCTTTCAGGTTTTTCTAACAGGAAAGTTGAAAATGTGAAAAAGAACAAAGAATGATACAAATACCAATTACCAAGAATCGGAATTAAATAATAAAGATCCATACCTGATTTTTGTTAATAAAAGATCCATGAGTACTTCCAAGATCATAAAGGTATGCATTTCCGTTACTTCTAAATTGGAGAACTACAAAAAGAAGACATATAGTAAAATAATAGTATCTTCTGACCACTTAAATTATTCTTCAACAAAAACATACATTCAATGGTACCATTCAACTATATATAACCTAGCATCCAAACTCTTAATGTTGTGAGGTACTGTTGGTACATTGCCTGCCCTATGTTTCCATGTTTATTTTGATTCAAGTATTTTAACCAGACACGAATTCTTACCAACCTCTTACTCCTAGTTGTACAATCTATGATATGAGAAGTTGCTACAGCATTGAGAGTGCTTCCAGTCATCAGTGATGTCACTATCATTACTAAGGCTATGGCAATCCTTGTATTCTTGTTTCTTCAATTCCAAAAACCCATTTTTACCCTAACCATTTCATAAAAAGATGTCCCACCATTGAAACCCTTAAAGCCCATGGGTTGAGGAGAAAAATGCTCTTCAGATATTTAGATGGTCTTGTATAGATCCCGCAATGCCTAGTATTCTAAATTCTAAGAAACATAGGAATTTGATTATCACCCTATAAGCTAATTTCTGCTTGGTCAATGAACATAATAGACATTTAAATCTTAGCTCAAAGCACCTATATAATAATACTGTTTGTTAAATGTTAATTAAGGCAGACTAAATCTAATGGAGAGGTGAGCCCTCTGAATTGGCATATAGAAATGCATTTACAATGTATGGAACCTTAATGATACCATAGATACAATATGCAAGCGTTATCCGGAAAGATTGGGCGTAAAGCGTCTGTAGTTAAACCCTGTATATGTAAAGTAGTATGAAACCTTAACAATAGAAATGCAATGCTAATACAATGGATATGATAATCGCAAGATTCCTTTGGTGTTACATGACAATACAAGTAATACCAGAGAAATGGGGTTATAGTGCATGGAACATTAACGATACCATAGAAACAGGGATTAAATCCCTTGCATGTAATAGTCAATGATAATCAATAAGAACTATTGTACCTACATCAACTTCTGTTAATGTCTGTATTAAAGTTTATAAGCTTGAAAATCCTCTAAGTATAAGGGAAAAGTTGGTACCAGCGTGAAAACGAGAAATGGTTGGATGCTCCAGAACAAAATCGCAGAGATCCACACGTCCAAACATATAAGCCCCCTTCTCATACCTAAGGTCATATACATAGCTCAGTAACCAATATGTTAGGAGATAAAAGAATAACAGAATTTGATTTCGACTAGACATCAAGACCAAGTAGGAGAAAAACAGTATGTCAGGCCATTTCTCTAAGTTTCAGAATTTCACATCTCTTGAGAAAGTAATGCGAAATTAAAATTTCTTTCGAACTTCCAAAGGACTTACACATCGAATTGATCAATAATGCATCCATCCTTCAGAACCTCCAAATAGAAACGATGGGAGGGGGCTCCACTCCAAGAAGGAATGGTGTATGGCACAGCTACGCTCTGGGGTTGCTTCGAAGCCAGCTCCACATCTTTATCAGATGCGGGGCCACCTGAAACCTTCTCAATGTGTTCCGAAGCTTCAGAATTGGTGGAATCCACTGGTGATTCGTTTTCTTGAGTTGTGGTTAGGGCTGGGGGATGAGAGTCGGGAGGGGTGGGATCTTTCGGAGGAGGAGGGCCCATGGCGGCCTTCGTTGCCGTTGAAGGAAAGGTTGAATCTCCCTCCAGGGTTCCGGCATCGGAATCCATTGGAGAAGAGGAGGAAGTGTTTCTTGGCGGTGGAGGTCCCATGGCAGTCGTCCTCTCAAGCTTGCAAATAGTGAAAGCGGAAGAGAGATTGTGGAAAAGTGGTTCTAAAATATATAAGTTTTCCTTGACCGCCGCCAGCCGGAGTTTCACTCACCACTCGCCGGTGCCGGAGGGTGCCATGTCTGTGCCTTTGCGGTTAAAATTCATGTCCATATTAGGAATTTTTTTATGAGACATTTGCAAATACATCGATTACTTTCAAAGTATTTACAGTATACTACAATGTAAAAAAATTCGTAAATATAGCAAAATTTAGATTATAGCAAAATTTAGATTTTATTTTCAAAATTTATTAGTAATAGATCATATTAATAGTGAGATCAATCGTGATAGGTCATCTCAGTGATAGAAGTCTATCACTAATAAAGTCTATTATTAATAGTTTTTGTTATATTTGTAATTTTTTAAAACGGTTGCTATGCACTTAGTTATTATCCCTAAAAGTGCTATTCAATGCAATTACCTTTTTAATTGAGAAAATAACCTTTAGCCTATCATTTTAGAGTTTTTTTTTTTTTTTTTATAGATGCCCTCTAAGTAGAGGCCCAAATGAGAAATGGCACAAAGTTCGAAGTTAAATGAAAATTGATCTTCAACTTGTGTCAGCATATTGTGAATTTATCCCATTCGACCCTAGGAACTACTCGTGCGTTGCAATTCAGAAGTTCACTCAATACTCAATGTCCAATGCTCTATGTCCTACAAGTTATGCTTTATGTTATATGCTCGCTACTCGATTATCTATGATTTATGCTCTACAGTCTATTCTTGATTCAAATGCTCAATGCTCGGCGATTAATGCCCTATTCTTTATGCTCGCTACTCAATGCTCAAAGAAACGCATAAAAAAAGGAAAAAAGAAGAAGAAGAAGAAACATAGAAAATAAAAAATGAAACACAAGAGAAACACAAAAAGAAAAAAAGGAAGAAGACATGCAGAAAAAAAACGTAGTAGAAAGGAAAGAAAAAAATGAGGAAAAAATTGCAAAAAGAAGAAGGAAGAAGGAATGGACTAAAGCGGTAATTTCACATTATGTAAGCAGAAAGCCAAAATTTATTGGCTTTAAAACTTTGAGTTAATTTTTATTTGATGATGTGTATATATGGTATATTTTAAAGTGATTTAGGAAACTAAGTTCATATTAATTTACTTGGATAGAGTGAACTGAGGGGCCGCAACAATAAACAAAAACCCAAAAAGGAGTAGACGACAATGATGTATTCTTAATAGAGTCATATTTATGTATAGACTATATATATACACACTAATTTTTTAAAAAATATAGACTATATATATACACACTTACTAATTTTTTTTTTTTAAAATTTACATGATAAGATCAAACTATCTTATGGATTGATTTGAATCTTGAGTTTGGAAACAAGTTTCCTTACTTCTGATATTAATCATTGATTCGAATCTTGAATTTAGAAACAAATTGTCCTTACTCCTGATATTAATTATCGAAGTAAATCTGTTTTATCTTTTCTTTGCAGGGACAAAATCTAAATTTGAAGTTTGAGTGTGTAATATTTCTAAGGATTCAAATTCCATGATAGATTCTTATACTACTTACACTAAGGTTTTTTATCAGTTTCATATTCTCAAGATCCCTCTCATTTAGATATAGTATCGACTCATTCATGAACTCCTTATGAACTCGAGCATTACCGTCTAACTCACACATTCATTTATCATTAAATCTAAAAGCATAAGAATGGATTAAGACCAAATACCAACCAAGCCTTGAATAACCTTTTATCCGTTTATTTGCCTGTTTTATTTTCTGGACTTTCTAGTGACTCAAACATTATGATGTACTAAGCCTTATAAAACTTTTTTTCCATAATTTAGTTTCACTTGGAATATAATCAGGATTATTGGAAATCAAAAGAGTGTTGAAATGAGTAAGGAATCGAGGGAGAAACAGAAATAGAATCGTAAAGCGTGAAAACTTGGGAAAGAAGGTGAAAATAAAATGAGTTTGGTGTTACAAATTGGGCTCAAAACGCTCAATCCAAACATAAATTCTGGATTACATTCTATTACAAACTCCTATTACATACCCAAACGATTCCTAACAGTGCTACTTTTCCGGAACAGTAAAACAACACAGAAGGGAAACAAGATGCCAACTCTTTTGCGCCATCAACTTCCAATGAATAAGATATCATAAAAGGATTCGACAATGAGCAGCAAAATAGAAGCAAAATCATTAAGAAAACAATTGTTCTGAATTTTGAAGATGAAAAATAAATTTATTCATTAAGGCGTGTTTTGACAAACAGAAAGTACTTTAGATTCCAACATGGAAACATGCTTATCAAGCATTGAAATTACAGCTTCAAATTCAGTCACCTGATGTTCTATTTTCTCAATTTGGTGTATATACTCATCAAACCCACCACTCTTTGACTTCAGTTGCTCCACAAAAACCCTCATTCCAGAAGCCACATCGCCAAAACCTTTATACTCTTCTGCCACCCTGAGGTTCATTCTCTCTAAAAGTGTCAGCTGATTACTTGATCCCTATATGACAAAATAGTAAACCTACCATCATTTTTCCCACAAACATTCCAAACATATGGCTCTGAAAGCTGATTCCCACCTCTTCGATTCATTGATCAGTAAACCAAACCTCAAGTTTTATCATTGTTAAACATAGTAAGTAATTGATCAAACATTAAAACAAATTTCCAGGTTTTGATTACAATAGTACTACATGGAGAATTAAAAGGGTCATGGGAAATACAAAGAAGAAGAAGAAGATAGTGAAAGGGCGAAATTGGTCACTCACGGCTTGATGGTTTGCCAATCACAATCAGTGATGTAAACCAGTGAGGAGATTTTATTCAAGATGACAAAAGATGTCAAAATACAGGCAGAGAGTAGACACCTTATTATATACAAGGATAGGCTGAAGTTACTGATGTAAAAGTCTTTAATCGACTGTAATTTGGCCCCTAAGACTAAACAATCAAGAAAATAATCCATTGTGGTAGAATGCAGTGACCATCTAAACGGCAGTACAATAAAGAAAACTATCAAGAACTAAAGCTGCCTTTTTATTACCTCACTTTATTCAAATTACTTAGTACAGTAGCAAGGTTGCCAAATTGATTGAGAAGATTTTTTGGGATATTTTCTGGGAAGGTTCAAATTGAGAATTTTTGTTGTGTGCTTAGTCATGGGGAATCAACATGGCAGATCACCTTCAGATGAGAATGCCTCATTTCTCTCTTTCTCATTCATGGTGCATTATGTGTGGGGGGGGCTTACTGGGAGACTCAATAAACTATGGATCTGGTGTTTCTAATACTTTTTAGTGATGTAAATGTTTGCATTCCTTTAAGGCCTTCAATCTCTCTACCTTCATTTCTCCTTGGAGGGCTTAAGAACATGTCAAAGATGTTCCTATATCAATCAAGCTTTCAACTACTCTAAACTCAAAATACAACATTAGTCAAGCCCTAAAACATGGGTGATTGATTTCCAAACCTAATAGTAGTTAAAACCCCGTTCAAAGCCTTGAGGCACTTTGTTCTGAGAATAAGTCTTAACATATTGAAGAACCAACATCGACCAAAGGGCAGAATCAAATCAGAGGGAGAGACCCAAACGACCTAATTAGCGAATAACAAGATGAAACAGAGAGAATTAGGGGTTAGGGAGATTACATACAAGAAGATCCGATTTGATCATTTCAGATACGCTGGTGAAGAATTCGTTAAGCGACTCGGCAAGCTCGTCCCTGTTCGGTAATTGCTCCTCGTTCTGGGCCATGAAGTAAGATTCCAACCGTGAATTTTGCAAATACGGTACCTGCGGCCGGGAAGTTCCTGGAATTGTGATCACCGGCCGTCGCCTTGTCGGGACACAGAACCAGCTGATGGATAAGTGTTTTTAAGTCAAGGAGGAAACCAGAGAAAATTAAAACCGTCGCCTCGTCGGGAAACTTCTTTGTTCCTGGAATCCTTTCTTTTTTTCTCTATGCGATTTTCTTTTCTTTTTCAGCTTCAATGCGATTTCCTTTTTTTCTCTGGCGAATTTCCACCCTTCTGCTCAACAATCGAGCACAGCCTCTGTTTTGTAGTTCTAACAATTGTCCTCCGATCCATTCCTTAGTGAGAGAAGGGAAGAAGACGACTCATTTTGCATTCGCGTACGGATAATACAAACACTATGTCAATTGAGGAAAAAATTTTATTAAAAAAAATACATTATTTATATAAATAATACATTATTCACGTATTTTAATAACTTAATAGGATAAAACCATAGAAAAAAGAATACAACGCATTTTACTCCCTTCATGAAGACGCGATAGATTTTTGGTGCTTCTAGGTTTAAAATCCCCACTTTTTGAGTGGTTTGATTTTAGGTCGATTTAGTCTGGAAGGACGGTTTTCATATATTGTGCGTCGAAGAACTCCCCTTAGTGGTATATTTGAAAAGAAACCATTTAGAAAAAAGAAAATATTCTACCTGCATGCTTCATGTACTCCCCATACGAGATCTTTAGTATCTCCATTTCGTTTTTAGAAAAAAAAACTGCGGAATTAAGGTAGAGGTGAATATGACTTGTGGGTCCGACTTTTATGAAGTACACCAGCCCATTAAGCTATTCACGTAATAAATAGTGGGGTTGTTTTAAAATGTAGCAAAATGGGTCGAAAAATGTACAAATATGGAAAAAATTTACTGTCGATCAACTATAGAGTACGATAGACTTTTATGGCTTGAGCGATGATAGACTTTTGTCTCCCAAACGATACAAGTCTATCGCCGATAGATATTAAATTTTTTTATATTTGTAAATAGTTTGATATTTTTTCATTTGTAATAATTTTCCTAAATAGTGGCTTTAGGCTATTAGTGTAATTGGACCTATGCAAATAGGCTATTAGGTAGAAAGCTTTTCACAAAATTAATCCTAAACAATCCAATTTGTAGGATTGAGCACTTAATCAAGTGAAAGTAGCAAATATCACAATTAGAGATGTTCACATAATGGGGCGGAGATGGGGGAAGGCTTCTTTGTCCCTGTTCCCACCCCTATATCATTTCTCGTTCCTATGTGGAATTTGTGGACACAAGGATCCCGCTAAGATTTTCCATGTTTTTTTTTTTTTTTTTTGTTTAATTTTAACCAAATAATTCAAATAACTTTTGTTAACTATCTCAAAACGACAAAATAAGACATGCTTATAAATTAAAATTCAAAAACAATAAAATTAGACACCAACAAACTCAAACTAAGATTGCTCATATTTAGGTTATAGATTCGAAGCCAAATTAAAAATAAAAGAATAAAAACTTAATGATGCTGCCCAATTCTCCTTGTGCTCAAATCATTTCTCTTCAAAAGCAAATTCATGTACCGCTAGTATTCATTTGGGTTTTGATTCAATGAAGAATTTCAAACAAACGAATTTCAATAACAAAAAAATATCTTTCTAGTCTCTAGGTCTTCTTGAGTTTAATTAAAATATCTTTCTAGTCTCTTGGTCTTCTTGAGTTTAATTTCTATTGATTCCTAAGTTTAAATTGTTATACATTTAGTCTTTAAGTTTTGAGTTTAGTTTTAATTTAAATGTTACAATTTTACCTTTGATATTTAACTTTTGTTTCAATTTGGTCCATAGATTTCAAGATTTACATTTTTAGCCTTGATTTTTCACTAAACACACATTTTTCATCTTTAATCTTAATATATGTTAATAAATTTTAAATAATTAACTTAATAATAATTAATTAAGTTTCGCTATTTTTCATCACTTTAAAATAACATTTAAAAATTTCACTTAATAATTACTTTAAATCAATTTATAGACATTGATGTCAATTATTGAAACTGAATTAAAAAAAAAAAAAAATATAAAATATTAAAATATATGAAAAAAATAAAAAAAAAAAAAAATGAGGTAAGAAAGTGTAAGATCTTAAAATTTATGGACCAAATTGAAACAAAACTTAAATCTAAAGAGTAAAATTGTAACATTTTGAAATTTAAGAACTAAATTGAAACTAAAATCAAAACTTAAGTACTAAAATGTATAACATTTTAAAATTAAAGGACCAAATAGAAACTAAATTCAGAACCTAAAGACCAAAAAAGTATTTTTTCATAACGATAATAAAATAGAGTCTGTTCCCTTCATATGCTTGCAAATTTATATAAACTTACAATCCAAAATGTAGAATAATTTCAAAATGAGTAATTCGGTGAAGATGAGCCAGAGGAGAGAAGCAACTGAAACTAAAAGACGGGCGGCTGGTGGAATCGCGCTTGCCGGTGAATCAGGAACAACAAGACGTTGGGTGGCAGGCGTGGGGGAGAGGTGGCGGAACATGTTTAACAAGCACTTGGCTGTGAACCGAGGACTGAAGAGAAGAGTAAATGAGAGGGAGGCGTGTGGCTTGGAAGTGACGGAAAAAAGTTTTGAAGTTTATTTGTTTATATCCATATAAAGGAGGGGCGGGGCCGAGTCAGGGGCGGGGAATATGTTCCCTGCCCCGGCCTCAAATAGTAAATGAGGAAATGAGATTCTCCGCCCCGTTCAGAGTAGGTCCTTACGGGACTTGGACCCCACAAAACAATAATAATACAATAATAATAGTCACACACCTTTGCAAAAATACAAAAATAGCAGACACACTAAAACATAAGTGTGCTCAACATGGGTGTCAAAAGTTCCATCATGTTTTGTTTATTACAGATGAGAAGGGAATATAATACACATGAAGAAGAACAGTACCAAGTACACCAAACAACAACACAAACAACCTCCAACAGAACTGCACATTCATCTCATTATTTTGAACCAAAAGTCCTAGCCAAACCTTCAATGTGCACTTCAACAGAATGCATCTGGTTTTGGAAGAACTGAGCTTTCTTGGCTGAAGATAAGACGATCTTCCTCCCGGGTATTGTGATCAGCGACAGAGCATGATCAATCAATCTCGGGGCGAGGAGTCCCTTTTGAACAAAGCATAGGCATCGCTGTATATGGCAATGATGTTTGAGAAAACTGCAAGAACAACCATGAAAATACCCAACACCTTGTCCTTTTTCGTCGCTATATTGTGCGAGTCCCTGGAAAAGAACACACACACCAATATGATAACTTTGAAGCTACCACCAAGTCCAACAATATGACAACTTTGCAGATAACTCATAAGAACTAAAAAATCGACCAAAATCCTAAATTCAGCAGAAATCCGATATTCCTAGGCTTTTAGCACAATCTGACTCTAACGTTTGAGGTCGAGTAACTTCAATAAAACAAGCAATCAAGTAACCCTTATTTTCTCAACAAGAAAACCAACAAGGCGTTAATGGTTATTTCAGGTAAGCCAGAGAAGTAACTAGCTAACCTCAAAGCTACAGAAGCAGGGAATATGAATCCGAGGCAGACAGCAGCAGTTGCACCAGTAAATTGGAAGACATCCCAGATGCTGGGAATGAAATTTGCCCCCAAGAAAAGGAGAGTAATAAGCGAGACTGTGATCAGCGAAAATCTCAAGTTGTCTCGGAGCAATGGTCGAGCAGATGGAAAGAGGAGGCCATCCAAGTTAATCCTCAACGGGTAAAAGACGATTGGAAATACAAGCATCAGGTGTGCTGCATAGCTAACACGGACAGCATCATTAAACACAGAACCGTAGGGAATACCAAGGTCAGCATCAAAGTTGGCAAGTACGTCCGAGAGAGTTCCTTCACCAAAAAGGAGATAGCCGAAGATGCTGGTCATAACATAGACAGAAGAGCAGAGACCAATCGCAGTTCGTACAACTGCCTTTATCTGTGAAGAATCCTCCAGTTCATTGCTTATGTTGTGAACTGCAAACACGAAGCCAATAATATAAGATACCTCAGACATCTAGGCTGCTACATGTACCAGAAACTTAGTCTAACAAGATTCAGATCCGTCAACATTGATAGATTTTATCAAATAATGTAAAAATTAGCAGGCAACAATCTTTCTTAAAAAATCAGCGAAAAGTAATCTCATCTCTTTTCAGAAACCAATAAAAATCTCAGTTTGTTGCCTCTAAACCATAAAACCCTGATACTGGTATAAGACATTCAAGTTTTACAGAAGTCAGTACCGTTTTTAAAAGCAATTCATACACAGAAGAACAGCATAGGTAAACTAAAGAAAAACCAGGTTCAAATCAGTTTGTACAGTTAATGGCCTGCATCGTTTTATGTCATTTTTGGTATCATTTTTATTCGTGGATATTCACTCCACTAGGCTATCAACCAAAATTCTCAATCTCCTGTTCCATCAACAGAACAAGGATGCAAGAAAATAAGCTTGGAATTGAAAACCTAATAGGAAAAAGACAGCAGCGTGCATTACCATTGTAATGGCATACATAGGCAGTAACCACAACCGGGACAGCAGTAAATAGCTTCAAAAATGATGAAATGTCGATAATCTCAGGGAGGAATCTGGGCATCTTAATGCTTCCATCTATCAACTTGTAAACTGAAATTCCGATGGTAATGACAAGAAATACCACAGCCAGTGCAACCGATAAGGCAGATGTAAAGCTCAATGAATCTGCGGCCAAGAAGGGTCAATAATCAATCAGAATTCCATAAATATCCAAGGTTATCTTTTTGGTGGAGTTCAGATTCTCATCCTATTTCCTGTCCGTATGCACGGGAGTATCAAAGATCATAACAAACAGAAATATTGGAACATATATATGTGTGTGTATGAATGTATGTATATATGTATATATGTGTTTGTGTGTGTGTGTATGTATATTTTGAAGAGACCATAAATTGATATTTATTTATGGACTAGGTTCAGAGCACATTGATCAAGGAACTTTAATGATAATGGAAATAATGCTTAAAAGCATTTTTCCTATTATTCAAAACCATCCAAAAATTTGCCTTTAAGATGCAAAATTAAACAAAACAAGACTATCAGATATCTTAAACTGTTGGACAAATGAATAAAGTAAAGTAACAAGAATAATTTTCACAAAACATATCAGTAATCAAAGTTCAGATATCTTTATAGAACAAAAGTGCAGGCCATGTTCTGACATAAGCTGAACATGCTAAAGAAGAAGATTGGTGCAGAGGCAGCAATTCTCCCCATTGAAAATGAAAGCACTAACCTATCCGCTTAAAGCATGCCAATGGTGCAAAAATTCCAAGCGTCGCAACTAGAAGTACAAAAAATCGACCATTCCACCAATGTTGGCCAAACCATCCTTCTAGAACACCAGCATGGTGAACACCGCCCGCAGTGGTTCCAGACAGCACATCACCTAAGGAGAAAATCATACCAAGATTGTTCATTTTATCCAACTGCATAAGTAAGTATTTCTAGCCAAGAAAGTTACTCATTGCCAAGATAACAGATGATGAATGTCCTGAAAGCACTTTTTTGATAGACACAAACTAGACAAAAAGGTGTTCCAGATTATTGAACGCTTACGCCTCGATCCTTTTTTTTTTTTTTTTTTTTTTTTTTTTTTTATCTTTTGTCCAATAAACTAAGAATTATATTTCCATAAATAAAGAATTTATTCACAGCTTTACTTTTGGGTCTAGTAAGCTCGCACACTAAAGACAATACCTGAAACAAAATCATAGAAACAGATTTAGTGATACGCTTACGAATTAATTGAAACCCACCTATAATAATCATGTACACAGTAAGAACACCAATGTTGTTGATAAGAACGCATATCTGCAACACAATTTTACCATATCTCCCAAAAGCATCTCCCATTAAACCTCCATAAGAAGCCGATTTCCTTGGCCGACTAAACCTGAGTAAGAGCTCTATTGAAGCCTCTGTAAGGAATGCCATGAAGATGATCATCGCAACCCCTAAAAATAGGCCCAACTCTTTCACCATAGCTGGCAAAGCCATGATCCCAGCACCAATGATTGTGGTCGATAAATTGAACACTGCCCCACTGAAGGAAGCTCCACTAAATTCATTAAACCCAGAACCTTCATCTTGTCTACTTGGTAACAAAGGAGATTTCTCATCCACTGCAGATTTCTTCCTGCCCGACTTCTTCTCCTCCCTTGGCGCAAGATTGTCAATGGTCATCTTTGCAAATTATCAACTCAAAACAGCTGAAGGATTAAAGAAATCCCAAACGATTGCCAGACTAGTTTTCAAGAAATCTGCAATAAACAGACATAAAAGTTAGGCTTAAATCTGACATAAGTTATCGAGAGTTAAAAGCTTCCAAAAGTAACTTAACCCCACCTGATAAAGATAAACTTTCAATACTTCGCAATTTAGGATCGTACGCAATCAATTGCTGCTTTTAACCGAAGCCACCAGAACCCAAATACCCAGCTTCTTGTAAAATTTAAAAGCCAGATGTTCTATAAACAATCCAATCAACTCTAAAACCAACACTTCTGAAATGAAAATTAGGAAGAAAATCGAAAACCCAGAAGGAAAGTTGACTTCAGAAACAGAAGGGGAAGAAAACGAATCGAACGCTAGTATATACACAATCAAAATCTGGGTTATTAAGATGGAACAAAGGAGATAAACGAGACCCCTTTTATCAAGACAAGCCAATCAAAGAAACCCAATTCCCCAACCAGAAAAAAGGCCAGAATGGGATTCACTTTCGGCCAGGGTAACGAATGCAATTGGGAGAAAAATGCCAAAATATCACGTCTCTGGACAATGATGAAGAAAGGAGAGAGAGAATCAGACGCAATACAGAAAGTAGTGGCACAGCATGTACGCATACGATTGACGAATTGAGTTGGATGAGAATACGGTTTTATCTTCTTCTAATCTCTACGCCGTCGGAAAATCACTGCGTTTGTTGGCCTGTAAACGGGATTGTGATCGTGAATTCAACTGAATTCCCCCTTCGAAGAAATTTAAAAATGGAAAAAAAAACAATTGAGAAGAGGAAATCAGCGACCACAAGCGTCCCTGTCGAACAAAACAAACGAGGCCCCCATGCATATGGTCCACGCTTGTGTTTTTAATCCAAAAACCAGTTTTTTCGGAAAATTCAACATAATTACATATTAAAATATTAAAAGGGAAGAAAAAAAAAGCCTTTTAAACTTTATTCTTTGTAAATTTCCAAGAAAAAAAAAAAAACGTGTCTTGTTTGAATACCGTATTCTATTAAAATTACTTTCGATTTGAAGTTGGAAATCAGGTAGATTGATGCCAATTGAGACTTATGATAGTGAATGAGAATTAGACTTAGAACTTGATGCTTGTTATAGGTCTCCATTTCTATCTAAAATTATATAACAAATTTCTATGGCGTAGTTTTGAAATATTAATATCAAAGGTTATAGTAACTTTTGTAAGAATAGAGATTCTTCTTAAACAAAATGTAAAGTTTGAGGTCTTTATACTTTTAAGAAGGGATTATTTTGGTCCAACTATTTTATTTTATTGTCCCATTGTTTTGATTACATTGAGCACCAAATGACATCCAATAAACTTTTTGAAATATTATCGACATTTTAAGAATATATAGACTAAAATAAGTAAAGTTAAATATAAATATAAAGATGAAGTAGTTTATTTTGAAAGTACCTAACTAAAACAAACAAAAACTCAAAACATAACAAACCAAAAGTATTTTTATTTTAAAACTTAAATGTATAATATATACGAATAGCCCCCTTTTATTTATTTATATTATTTATTTATTATTATTTTATTTTTACTTTTCTTTATTTTTTTTTTAATCATTCAAAAAATTATGAAAATTTCATATATATGTCTACTTTTTATTTTCGTTTTTATACCCTATTTGATAAGTACTAAGTTTTTCAAAACTATGCTAATATCTTTTAACTTTTTTTAATTATCAAAGTTTTTATATGTTCTAACGAATTTTTAATTGATTTTTAAAAATAAAACAAAATTTAAAAAAAAAAAATAGTTTTCAAAACTTACCTTATTTTTAAAAACATTCTAGAAAGTAAATAACAGAACAAATAATCATGGGTGAATCTAGGGTTTCTAAGCTTCTATTTCAAAAAAAAAAAAAAAAGAAAGAAAAATTATCAAACGAGCCTAAATTTTGAAATTGCTGAAATAACAAATGAAAGTTGACATTGCAACTAATGGCCAGGTATAACAGTTGGAATGTGTTTGCAATATCATTTATAATTCAATTTAAAGTTACAATTGTATATAATATTGTGGTAGTTTTACGAATCATTTCAACTTAAAAGATGATGTTAACATTATTCACGAAACAACTCAACTCTTACATCAATTTACACAAATGATGTTGTAAAGGATGTCATGTATGTTTTTCTACTCTTACGCACTAGCTGTCATGTAAATTACTATATTTTACTTTAGCAAATAAATAATTACTATAATTTGAAAATAAGGGATTTATTAAAAACAGAGTTATATTTTATGTTTTCAGATATGCGTTTGGTAGCAAATTTAAAAACTAAATTTTAATTTTAACAATCACTTTAAATGTGTTCGATACTGCATATTTATAAAGCATGAAACTAGTTGTAGTTACCTACTAATATTTTGTTAATAATAAACTATGATTGATGTATTTATTAATATATTTATGTTAAAGAAAGTTTATATAATTATTATTTTCTAATATTTTATAATTATAATACATTACATACTACATAATATTTTTTTAAAAAAATTAATTGGGTTTATAACATGACATATTATATTTCTAAACATTTTTATTTCTATTTAAAATAAATCTGCAACGTAAAATTTTGAATTCAAAATTTGGATACAATAAAGATATTAAAAAAATTGTTTTATGAACTCACACGGTTTGAATTCTATCTCATAATCCAAAAACAATATTCAAAAGTAAAATTTAAATTATTTGTTAAACACATATTTACTAAACTTAATAAATCTAAAAATATAAAATAGAATTTTGATTTTCTAACAAATCGTTGTTAAATTTTCATGTTATTCAAATAAAACTTTTAAGGAGGTATAATTAAAATCTAGAACTTTCCAAATTTAACTGCGAAGTCACGTTTGAACGTCAAAACCTTATGCTTATCACTTTGTGATAGGAAAGGAAAAGAAAAGATAAACTTTGCTTATCCAATAAAAAAAAAAAAAAAATCAAAGTAATCTGGTGTACGTTCTTCTCAAAAAGAAATTAAAGAAGAAAGAAAAATAATTAGAAATCACATATATAAAATTATTATTTTATTATTATTATTTGCATGAGACAACTGCCATGATTGAAAGGAAGGAAAATGACTTACCTTAATACTTTAATTAACAAAATTTATTTTAGGTATGAACTCTCTTTTCAGGTACATTATATAAATGACAATGATTTAGTATTGGTCGGGGATGTGGGATGATCATAAAAGGGAATTCATAACCAAGGTTGTGCCTCCAAGGGGAAGAACTGGAGAAAAATATTCTCCATAATAAGCTATACGTTTTTCTGTCTCTGTCTCATTTGCTAGTTTTCAATTCTCCATCATTTAAGCGTTCTTCGTCCCTGTTCTCGTCCTATTTCTCAGTTTTTTAATTCTTTTTTATAATTACCATTGTTATTATATAAATATCATATTTGAATCTTAACTTTTATTGTTTAATAACCATATAACGAATATGTTTGAATTTAAGATTTACATTTAGATATATGTGAATAATTTGATAAACAATTATTTTCTCCTATTAAGAAATTTGATTAATTTCTCTTTAAATTCAAAATGTCAATTAATTATATAAAATAAATTAGCGGGAAATTTAAGTATTTAATTCAAGTTTTCAATTATAGTTATTTAAGACATCGTTTGGTAACCATTTCGTTTTTGTTTTTTGTTTTTGAAAATTAATTTGATTTCCTTCACATTTCTTACGATAATTTTTATTTTTAGCCAAAATCCAAAATTTTAAAAAAAAAAGTTTTTAAAAGTTACCTTTTTTTTAGTTCTCAAATTTTGGTTTAGTTTTTTAAACTTTTGGGGTGGAAGCAGTGTTTATAGACTTAATTTTTAAAAACAAAAAACAAAATAATTACTAAACAAAAATTAAGTTATTTGAATTTTTTTTAAAATAACAAAACGAAAAAAAAAAAAAAATCCCTTTCCCAATCCCATGAAATTAACTGAGAAATTTTACCGATAAAGGAAATGAAATGGGGAGTAGAGATAAAAGGACATCTCATGAAGGAAGCATCAAGAAAGGATAAGTGTTTGGGCACCATTGAATTGGAAAAGGTTCGCAAGTCTTCTTAAAAATGGCTTCATCGAGGGAATTGGATTTCAAACTTAACATTGATGCTTCGTCTCACCCTTCTTTGTCGAAAATATGTATGGGGATTCGCAAATCTTAGGGTAAATTGAAGGTTACGATTGCAAAAGTGTTGCATTATTGTCTTCGTGTGTTTTTAGCTCATGTCAAGAAGATACCCACATAGAAGAAGATCTTCAAATGTAGGAAATCTTCTATCTCTTAATTCTTAAAAAAACATGTTGATATAGTTGTTTATGCTGTATCTTTTGCTCTCTATATTTTGGTTTTCTAAAACAAATTTAATGGCACAAGACATCATTCGCTTCCACTGGGAATTTGATTCAATAAGAGGTTGAAAAAGGCGATAAAAAAACATTGTAATGCTTGACAAGGCTATGCTCGACACTAAAATTTGAGGTTGCAAAACAGGACACCGTTGTGACGTTAAACCTTAGCGCCATAAGGCTTTGAACACCATTCGGGTGTAGCGTTGCTCAATTCTCAAGCGTGCCAGGGGCTAAAGGTTATAATGTCGTGACACTATCGAGGGTTTCAACTATAATCTCCTTTTTGTCTATGATCAGAGGGGATTCAATTGGGGAGTTTTACAAAGACTAGGAGAATGTTGTACAGAGGATTTTCAGAGCAATATTGCCGATGTTAATTTGGAGCAAGATCGAGAGTGTGAAGTTGATGTCATGTCAACAATAGAGCATGATCTATGACTAATCTCTCAATTTTCTCTATGACTAATCTCTATACAACATGACTTATGTGATGTATTTGTTAAGCACAAGTGGCAGATTTCCTTTAGTTCTAGGGTTAAACTGAATTATTTATGATGTAGATGTTTATATTGAACTAATTGGATTATATCTACGTCATTGATTTTTTGGTGTATTCGTGCTTAATCAATTTAATGCTTGATCACCATTGAATTGTTGCGAGGTTTTAAATCTTGCTTGAGAGAGAGGGTTGTATGCTTGAACTCGCATGTTAGACTATTGTTGGATTGTGCATGAGAATGACAAGAATCAGTCATGAAGAGTCTTAATGCTGTACTTAAATTACTTGACTGCATGAAAATATGATCAACATTTAATTTAGGTCCCAAAAAGGGTTGAGCTCGAAATAGAAAATCTAGATATAAGGCTTATAAACTTAAATTAATGACTTGTTTGTTCTAACGAAAAATTATTTAATTCCACATATCTATTTAATAAGATCGAAACCCTAAAACATTCAGAGTTAAGTATTTACACCAAGTCTACCCACCTTGCCAAAATCCACACTCATATATATATTTATTGAAACCATGAAATACAATGTTGTCTACGAATATATGATTTTCATATTATCTAAAAGATGATGGGAGTTTAACATCGGGCAATTGCCCCGGTACTAAGCAAAAATGAGCTGTATAAAAAAAGATGGCCCACAAGGGCACGAAAAATGGAAGCGTCTGACGAGACCACGAACCCACGAGCGGCGGACGGACGGACCTGACTGCTGAAGACGACCCAGCTGCGACCGCGATCGGACGTGACGGCGGCGACCACGAACGGACGTGTAACTGCGGTTGGATCACAAAGCTTTCGACGAACACCGCTGAATCTTGTTGCGCACACCCCCCAAGCTTCTGACGAACACCACGTTGGCGATCGTGGGCCACGATAGGTATGGTGGTTTCTTTCGTTAAAGAAACTTGAGTGTGGGCAAAAAATTTGAGGTCCTCTGATGCGAGGATTCGATGATAATTTTCTTGGACCTTTTACACGAGGTCTGAGTGTTGGTTACTGGTTTGAATCAACCAGAAAAATGTGAGGTGTGGCGCCTTTTGGATTACTGCTCTGATACCATGTTGGTATATAAGAGAAGAATATTTCTATTGGATTGTAATTTTAAGTATAGTACTACCCTAGATTTATGGAGGTAAATCAAATACGGAAATGCAAGTAACTAGAAATAAGAATCCAACGGGAAGAAAACTAATGCAAGGGAGGAAAATTCTTGGATATTTCCATAATGGTCAATAATCAATAGGTTCAAGTAGTCACCTACTACCAAAGATTTGATGTCCTATGACTTACCTTGCTGAATGTGGTAGGATTAGGCCGTTGTTTAGCGAGAATAGTTGAGAGGCATGCGAAGATATGAAAGAAAATTACAGAACATTGAATTTAGTATTAAATCAAAGGCCCCCATTCAGTTGGAATTTAGTGTTCTACTTTTGTCTTCTTGAAAAAATCGGTTGCACTTTAGCTGTCGGCTTTGATTGAAATTTTTATAAGGTTGTCGTGACGATATCAGAATCTAGGTAGGAACATATTTTAAGAACTTGTCTGGGGCACCGTTCTTAGAAGTGTTGTAAAATTTCATTTTAGTAAAGTATGTGAAAGGTATCTAGAGTTGTAATATCTAAGTATAAAGCATTCAAATGATGGAGAACCTGGCCCGGAATTCTCCCAGTACTTTAGTACCTAACACAAAAAGGGAAAAAAAGAAAAGAAAAAAAAAAGAAAAAAAAAGATATAACCTAACCCAAAGGAATCCTACCAAAGCAAAGATAGCTCCCGGTTTATATACCTGCCGCACCCAGGAACTAGCTTTCAACGACTCCATTACCCTTCTTACCCCTCCTATTCTAAACATTATTAGCTGGGACTTAACAGTATGAATCATGATTGTAATGCTGGCTGTGATTATTATTTGAATCCAGATCAGTGGCATCATGTTACAGCACCCAGACAATTTCACTTTCACATATATTGTAAATTGTATATACATAATATTGTCCCTTTCCATAGTCATCTGTGCAGCCAAACATGGTTATTTCTCAAGCATTATAAACACTATGTTGTAGCTTGTTGGACTGAGGAAAATTACATTGAGTTCCTTTATTGGCTCCCTGATAGTTTACTTCTCTGTGTCATAAGGCACTTGTGTAGACTAAAAGAATATCAACTTGTTAGAAAATATTGTGCAATCAATATCTGTTATTGACTGACTGCATCATATAACAGTTGTGCGTACTAGTTTCCATCCTAGGCTTGCTTTATTATTGAGGATATGGTTAGTTTCTCTTGTTATAATTTATGAGGGAAATAAATGCTTGACTATTTTGAAATTTCTGGGAATGGAGACTGAGAACAGTTTTTAGGTTAACTTCAACGATCACCTCAACTTTCTTGTTTAATATTGGGGAGGTACTTATGGGAGGTTCCTGCACCCAAATGGGGGAGTGGATGATGGCTTACCTTTGACTACTTTGATCTGTTAATCGACTTGAGTCCAGTCCTCCATTGTACGTTGCCGTACTGCTTAGAAGTTGGAATCTCAGAGTTTCTTTTATTTCTAACATTTCATTCAACATCATAGAGGGTAGCAGTATTTTTGCATTTGAATCAGTAGAGACATTTTTCTTGCTACTTGAATTTTCTTTCTAATACTGCTGGCTATCCAGGTTGTAAAGTCAAAAGGACAATAGGACCCAATGGATACTGATGCTGTATCGGAAGCAAGCACATCAGTTATTTGTGATAACACTAGTGGTCTGGGGCAAGATGAGCATGACAGTATTTCACGGGCTAGTGGAGATTTAGCAAATGGCAGTGAAGTAATAACCAGGTTGGAATTGGATTTAGCACGTGCATCCGAAAAGTTAATTAACTTAAATGTTCTCATGATGCATATTGCTACTCGGGAGAGCGAGTTTGAAGCTTTTGCTTTAGAGAATGATCATATGTTTGATGATTCTGTTGAACGAGCATTGGAAATTGATCTCCTAGCTGGATTTTTAGACTCAGAGGTGGACAGGGTGGATGGTTTCTTGGCTAGAATTCAAAATGATATTTCTCATGCTCACGAGTTGATACCTTTCTGCAAATTCTCCAAAGAAACTTTCATGTATCTGGAAGAAAAGTTGCAAGATTCTAAAGAATCCTTAAAACAATCACATGAACTGATCTCTGATATTAGAATGCAGTCAGCAAAGTTACAGAAGAATCTGCGTTTTTATTATAATGGTAAGTATAAAACCTGATTGAAAATATTATCACAACTAGACCACCATGCTAATATAATTTTTAATGACCCCCCCCCCCCCCCCCCCC
>QLSR01000171.1:1332160-1355001 GCA_031780015.1 Citrullus colocynthis | reverse complement strand
TTTTTTTTTTTTTTTTTTTTTTTTTTTTTTTTTTTTTTTATCATTTCCCCCTCTTTTGGAGTATCTTTTGATGATTTCTTTAAGAAAAAAACTGGTAGGCACAGTTAATGAGTCACGATGGTAGGAGACTAGAGGCTTCATAGGAAACTTGAAATTTCACATGGAATTCTTGGTTTTAGTGATAAAAATTGACAATTTTTATTTCATAAGTTCTCATTGGATCGATGTGGAACTATGGACGTTTCGAGTAGATCTGTTTACACTTTTCAATTAGGATCATAGCCTATGAAACCACATTTAATGGCACTAGAATCTGGTCTGTCCCTATGGTGAGGAAAATTTTGAGCAGACGTGAAATAAAAAACTCTCATGGGGACTTGGACTTGTAAGTCTACTATTAGGGCTAGTTCTAAGTTTTGCTTGTAGGGGTAGCGACATTGATGGTTCATGGAGGCATATGATTCATGAGCTATGTGGTTGTAAGAGGCTGCTGTCTTTCAACGTGCTTAGCCAGGTTTGCAATGATCATTATGGACCTAGCTATATCTACGGGTGTATTTTTCTTGGTCTGTCCATATGGTGAGGAAAATTGTGAACAGACGTGAAATAAAAAACTCTCATAGGGACTCGGACTTATAGGTCTACTAGGGCTAGTTTTAAGTTTAGCTTTTAGGGATAGCGACATTGATGGTTCATGGAGGCATATGATTCATGAGCTATGTGGTTGTAAGAGGCTGCTGTCTTTAAACGTGCTTAGCAGGGTTCCCAATGACTGTTATGGACCTAGATCTAAGGGTGTATTTTTCTTGGTCGACCACCCTATTTGATTGAGTACATCAATCAAAATATGAGCTAAGTGAATGATATCTTTTTCTTTGAAGTAAGTTTTTAAAATCATAGGGGGGGGGGGGGAGAAGAAAAGGTCCTTTCTTTGAAGGGAAGTTTTTAAAATCATGGAGAAAGATAAAAAGCCCTTATAACCACTTGAAGGGTATTTATTTCTAATAATTGACAAATATCACATTTATAACTAATTATCTATTTTTTAATAGATAATTTAAGAATTAAATTTAGAATGAAGGTAATAATGCAATAAATAATATTGATTATAGCGGTATAGCATAATGCTAAAGAAGAAACCCACTGTGGGTCCATGTAAATAATAAAGGGTTAGAGAGAATGGGTACAAGCTGTGGGAGGTACCGACCTTAAAATTTAGTATGATATGAGTTTACCTTGGCAATCAAGTGTAGTAGAGATAGATAGTTGATCTGTGAGAATAATTGAAGTGTGCACAAACTAGCTTGGACGTTTACGAATATAATAGAAAAAAAAAAGGGAAAGAAAAATGAGCATTATTGTCATCAACATCTATTGTTTTCAAGTAATTCAAGTCTTATGATATTAAAGACTGGAGGGAAATTCAACATTGCTAATTGTGCTCTCCCAATTTAAAACGTGAAGAAAAACCCATATGAAAGGAATTTGATGCTGCAGGATAAGATCGGATGAATGGCTAACTAATAACAAATTGCAATTTAGTTCTGGAACAAATAACACATTTTTTAGGGTTAGAACTAAAGATCATTGTTGGGCCTATTCTAGTTAGATTTGTTAGAAAACTGTCAACATTTATATAATTACAAGTATCAAAACATGCTTTATAGTCACAGAAGTAAGAGATCACTTGGCTTGAGATCTACAGTCCAAGAGATTATGAGGTATAGTTTTTAATAAACTTATCATCTTTGAACCAAAGAGTTGAGTACTTGTTTTTGACTCAACTTTTCTCTTTCATGGTAGAAGAAGTAAACTGACGAAATGAACTAAAAATGGAATTAAGAACTTATCTGATCAAATGAAATCTGAAGAAAATGTCACACCATTAAGAGATACCACATGGCAACTTTACAAAAGAACTTAAAAATAAAATAACTTTAAAGAACCCGAGAAAACTTAAGTGAAACTTAAAGGAAATACAAAAAGACCGAAGCTAACAGCAACCAAGAGCAAGCCACATCACTTATTGAACAAATGCTGGCTAATTAGACACGACATGCGAGACAAATGGTAGAAGTGGACTACTGCACAAAGTAACACAATCTATAAAAGGAATTTGATACATTGCTTCAAAAATTGGATATATTATCCACCTCGTTAAGTTGTCCATTTCTTTTGATGTCAACCATGCAGTGGCAGCCAGTCAATTTTTATTTAATAGGATACAATGTCATCGTTTTGTTAGAAGAGTAAAGTGACTATATGAAATCACTGTTCAAGGTCTGTTGAAGTAATTGTGATATGATTTTTAATGCTCTCGGTATTCTCTCTATTTGTCTTCATTCATTCTGTTATGTTATTATCTGAAATTTAATATTGGCAAGCACTGGGAAATTTATTTCTACTGAGAAGGATCATCTATTTTTAGGATAAAACTCAGGATGATGTCTTGGTTGGTGGGAATACGGGCAATTTCGCTGCTATTGAATCTGATTTAGAGACCATGAGAAGAATTGATGTAGCCGTTTTGAGCTCAAAGCATCTATTCCTAGTACTGCCTGTTTTAATCATAATTGCTGCTGTTTACTTGTCTTCTCTTCAAGATTAACGAATTTACAGAACTCAAAAACAGCCTCATTGGCCAAGGATAGGGTCATTTCAATCTTTATCCTGAACCTCCAAAGAAATCATAACAGGGAGATCTCCAAATTTTGCTGGTTGTATAGAACTTTGTAACGTCCTCGTCGACACAGCAGAGAATTTTCTGGCTTTTGTCGTGACTGATATTAAAGATGAGATAAGAACTGACTGAGAATGAGGAAGTGTGCTGCTAGGCTAACCATATGATTACCTAGATGAATTGACGGGAGAAGGAAAAGGAAGCATTTGCTGTAGCTTATCGAGGGTCTAGTTTCACTCATTTGTTTTCGGTTTTAGGTCACTTTTCTCTGGAAACAAGACTTATTCAGGTACCTGATAATAATAGTTCTTTGATTTCTTACTGCTGTTGGATCTATTAAATTTACATTATGTTGATACAATATCCGAGATGATCAAGATTCGGTCTTTTCCTATGTTTTGGGTAAAGATGCCAATGGGCAAAACACATCCACTTAAACAGGAACAGAATGCATTTAACTTTGCCTGAAAAACAATATTAATTTTGGTTAAATTATAACTATCTTGTTTCCTGAATTCTGAAGATTTCATTTCAATTAGCATTGTAATGGAAACTTCAAGTTTAGAGATTAAATGGCAACAATCATCAAACTTTTGAACTAAATTTTTTATTTGGTAATGATAAAATTCCTCGAACTACCTTTTGTTGTTGGATTGTTGAATGAAAGACCTCTATTAATCTCTAAAACAATTAACAAATTTTCAAGATATGACATGAGACAAAACTGAGCAACTGTAAGATCACCCCTTCCTCTTTGATGAAATTGAAGCATTTATATTTTCTATACAAGTTAAAATTACCATGGATTGAATAGAAAAAAAATTAAAGGGATAGAGTGGAGATGTTTCCCATTTTTCTTTCTATTCCACTCACATTATATTTGTAATGATGGGCTGTTTGACAAAGTGCACTCATGAATCTATAGAGGCATGTAAAGGTATTTGGTTTTATTAGAATCTTAAAAAGGTTAAAAACTCCAAAGAGGTAGAAGAAAAGAGCCTATAAAATTGGTCTCCTAGCCCTTGAACTCTCTAGGAAGCCTTAGTTGGGAGAAATCAATAAGTTACTTTTCCTGAATTAGAGACTATTGTTTGTCTTTGAGTCATAAGAGGTACACTTTGTTTTTTCTAAGAAAGAAAATGTTTGCTTGCTTTGTCACAAGTACCTTCATGTTGTGAGGCTTGACAATACATTTTAATAAGAGATTAAAAGCATATTTTTCTCCATTTTGACTTCATTAATAAATCAAGGAGTGTGATCATGTTTCCTTCATATTTATGGTCATTGATTTAAGTCAAATTAAGGTTGAAAATATTATACCAATATGGAGATAGAGATTGGATCCATGGTCGTAACAAATAACATTGAGATCATACTCTATATTTGGTCATGTAGATAAGATTTTTGAAAGTTTAATAATGTTGTGACCCCTTAAGACTTAAATGCATCCAATATACAGACAAGAATTATTGAATATCAAACAAAAGCAATCAATTTTTGTTATCAAAGTATAGAATCTTCATCAACTAGTAGGGAAAGATTGTTCTTTGTGAGAAAATTTGTTAAGATTACAATAGAAGTGGTTATTAGCATTATTTATACCATAATGTGGTTTGTGATTTGACTTTATCAAATTGACAATAGACGTATTGGAGAATAGGAGTTGGCTTATATAATATTAATTGCCCAAATGCAAAAATGGATAACGCGACATGTTTATATAAACAATATCTTGCAAATTTAAGCATAATTTAGTGTTTAATGTATTTTTCTTTTTTTAAGATGGATAGTTGTCTCCCATTTCCAAATTTGTTGCTAAAAAGAGAAGGAGAAAGAGCAATATTTTGATTGATATGAATGCTTAAAATCAATGTTTAAACTAAAATATTGTCGACCTGAGCTTTCTTCTATCTATTATACCTTTCCTCAGGGTCCTATTATCAAGAATGTACCTATAATGAAAACAAAAATTAGGGAGAGTAGGGTTGCATACTTCGACACAACTAGGACCAAGTTCTTAGTAGGTTGCGTGACTTATCGACTGCATTTATGCCTCCTTGGCTTTGTCTTTCCTGAAGCATCACCGAGAGTCAATGGCAAATTATTCTCCTTGTCTTGAACTATTATTATTTGGTAATGTCATTCCCGTATGATTTGGTAATGTCATTCTTCCTTGTCTTGAACTATTACTAAGAGTGAAGACTATCGTCACAAACCAACACCAATTTTTTTAACATGCTTTATCCTCATTCACATGCTTCTTAGCAAAATTCTTAGGCATTCACTTAGTATAGGTAGTAACTATTAATTATCTTATGACATTCTTAACTATATTTTCTTATCCGCAGGATTCATCTTAGTTGGATGTGATGCTAGTTGTCACTGTCATGCTTGTCCAGGGCGTGTTGCCTGTGGCCGCATGCTCGCCTCGACCCCTTTTTTATCATTTCTTTCATGTTACGTACTTTATTTTACTAGTTAGTTTACTTTCCTAGTACTTTTCTTTGTAAGTGACTGCTCATCATTTTGCATATGCAAGGGTGACATTTCCACAATTGTTCAGAATGTACTATGTGGGGGTGAGACTAACCATCAAATCCTTATATCCGGAGTTGTGAGCTATAAAGCCGTTGTTGTCCCTTTTTGCTTTCTAGTCTTACAACATATTCTAATTTCTCAAACATGCTTTCAAACATTCATGAAAATCTTCCTCTAAACCCGTTTTCTAAAACCATTTTCTCTCGAAACGGGGCGGAGGTTACAAGAGACACTCGGTGTGCCATAGGCGGTCAGAATTTAATCAGGCTGACTTGTTCGTGAGCTAGAATAAGTGCCGCACAATCGTTTAGCGAGACGCAAAGTTGCGATTGTGACACTAGTTCATTTATATACTCTTTTAAACTCGAGCAGTAGATAATTATAATGACACAATTTAGTTGCAATCATAAGTTTAGATCTAGAGAGCTTTGCTCGCAATTTTTTTGGTTTTTTTCTCAGAGCATAATACACAGCTAGTTAACGGTTTGGTTTTACAATTTTTTAAAAGCATTCGATATGTTTCAAAAATTACTTAAAAAAATTAGTAAATTACCAATGGCCAATTGGTCAAAAATTCAAAATTAAGGCCAACAATTATTTGTGGAGTTGATGCCATATTCTTACCCATTAGGATTATTGTACCAATTTCGTCAAGATTAGAAATATACCAAACCCTCAAAATCATTACTCAATAGATAAATTGTATAATGTTTACTTTCGTCCCTCTATTTTTAACTTTAGTTTGTTTAGATTTCTATATTTTTTGAATATTATTTTAGTTCTCTTATTCTTACTGTTACTCCATTTTTAAGGGATCAAAATAATTAATATTTAAAATTTTAAGAACTAAAATAAACCAATGTTAAAAGTATATAAACTAAAATGAATATTTCTTGTATATAGATACCAAAATGAACGTATGGAGATAGATATATTATACTTTATGAAGGAGTTTTACATAACTTCATAACAACTCAAATATATCCGTATTAATATATATAAATATTTCGCATCCATTTATGAATATTTCGCACCCAGCCCATAAAAAATTACTTTAAAATTCATCAACATTTTCATTCATTCTTTAGATTATATAATTTTTAATTATTTTTTACGATCGAACCTTTGACCTCGAAGTTAATAGTATATATTTGATATATGTTAGTTGAGCTATCTTCATTTTAACTATTTCTTTAAAAATTATTACATGCCTTAGACTCCATTTGGGATTGCATTTGTAATTGTAAAAAGTGATTTTGGAATATCTTAACCGTCTTAATTGTTTGGTAAATCAAATTATTAATTAATCTATCAAAATCACTTTTTAAATTCTAATTAGCTTGTAAAAGTTAGTTGTAGTAGCTTTTAGATTCAACTTTTATAAAAATCTATATAACCATTTTAAATAAATATATTCTAATAATATTCTTTCATATTAATATATTTTTCATTGTTGTAAAATTGAGTAGCACAATGACAACACGAATATGAAAAAATATAATATAATAATAATAAATAAATAAATATAATAAAATAACTAAATATAAGAAATTATGTAAATAGAAAATATAGAAAATGAGAATTTGAAGTGGATTTCTTTCACAAATATGTCTTATCTCAAGATCCACCAAATGTTACTATTTATAGGCAAATTGGTAATGAGGAGGAAGTGGATTTATATGGACACTAAAGATGTGTGATTATGAGACACATGAGGTAATTAGCAAATGTCACTTGATCTTTTGACACTAAACATGGATACATGATGAACATCAAATATTATTTTAATATTTATAATATTCAATATATTTTCAAATTTTGATTGATTCAATTTTTATTGAACAATATTTTTTCTGAAACTTTTATCAAATAATTTAGATTAAATAAAATTAGTTGAAATTCATATCATATAAAATTTTAAATTATAATACATTATAAATAATAATTAAAATAATGAATCTATTTTGATTTATATAATTAAATTATGCCAATGCAGTATTAATTTATCTAATATAGTAGTTAATTTTTTTAATTTAAATTTAAAATTTATCAAACACTATTTTACTTTCTTTTGTAGCTAATATTTTTAGAAAGCAAAGCTGACAAGAGTCTACGACAATTCCAAACTAAACTTTAATTTACTTTGATTTACCGATCAATTTTAATTTATTTGATTTATCTATCCAATTACTTTATGACGTTGAGTGACTTTATTTTATTATTTTCTTTTAGAAAATTCATATGATTGCAAACTACTTCCTCACTTAAATTAATATTATTTGGACAATTCTTCTAAATCTTTTTGGTAGATTTAGAGAAGAAAAGTTAATCTTCAAAATTAAGGTATACCTTTCTTTTTCAGATTATTTTTCTTAAAATTTGGCAAGATTTGGAGTATTTTCAAAATGGTAAATAATAAATAACCTAATAGAATTTATTTAAATTATTGTAGCTTTAAAAATAATTATTGACAACTGTGTATTTTTAGAAAAATCAACTATGAAATGAAGTATATTATTGTTTAGTAAATTTAACCTTAAAAGCTGGAAAAGTAGTTATTGTATTTGGTAAACAAAAACTAAATTATCTTGTTCTAGTTATAATAGCTAAAATCTATTACTAAAGTTTTTATTTTTTATTTTATAATATAAAATTTTAAAGAATTGTTTAGAATGATATATTTTGTTTACAATAAATTAATTTTAAAATATTAAGGAAAATAATTTTATTTAAAAAAAAAAATCAATATGGTGTACTTGTTTTTAGAAATAGATACATTCAACCTATGAAAATGAGAAGATACAAACTTAGTTAGGTAGGAAAGAAATAAACATATGAAAGAAATCTTAATTTTGAAGAATAAAATTAAAACGTAAAAGTTAATTTAAAACTTTATTTGATTTTATGAGATTATAGAAGTAGAAAATTGATTTTAAAACCCACTTGAAATGAAACTATTTTTAAAAGTGACTATAATAGGTTTAATCCTAATGCATTTTATCGAACACAAAAAAATAGTCAAAATTTACATGTAATAATCACTTAAACCCACCCTTATACTATTAGAAAAACATTATCAACAAAAAATCTAACCTTTTCTTTTGTCTTAACTTAGTGTTCTCATTTTTTTTTTAAATCTCTACTAATCCTTAACAATTATTTAAAGATAAAAACGAACTAGTCATATTTAACAGAAATTTTCTTTAATTATAAGTTTTATACTAGAGTTATATATATAAATAAGAAAAATTATTACAAATAAAAAAATGAAGCTATTTACAAATATAGCAAAATTTCACTTTCTATCTATGATACACTACAATAGACCTAGATAGACATTTATCCGTATTTATCTGGTAAAATTATAAATGTCTATATGAGTTTATTACAGTCTATCAGAGAAAGAAAGTAAAATTTTGCTACATTTGTAATTATTTTAAACTATTTTTTTTATTTTTTTAAAAATATCCTAATAAATAAATAGATTATGAAATGATTCAAAATAATTCATTTACTTGTTTTCTTTTCCTTAACAAAAGATGAAATAACTCCAAATCAATCATGTATATATTGTAATATTTAGTCACTAAAATTATAAAATTTTATCAAAATTAGATATACATATAACTAACTAATTTAATTTCATTGATAATAATAATGGAAATGACCCAATTTAAGCAAATAATATTTATATATATTTTAAAGATGGTTGACACTCACCAATTATGATGTAATTGACTTGGTGATATCATCCATGATAATCAACACATAAATAAGAGTCAAGTTTACTGCAGGGTTGATTGATTATGATCCACTTTGCAATGCATTTTGTTTTTAACTATGAAGCAATGTTCCATCACTACCAAAAACAACACTTTGGTCTTTTTATAAAGTTTATTTTCTTAAAAAAAAAAAAAAAAAAAAAAAAAAAAATAAAAAAAAAAAAAAAAAAAAAAAAATAAAAAAAAAAAAAAAAAAAAAAAAATAAAAAAAAAAAAAAAAAAAAAAAAATAAAAAAAAAAAAAAAAAAAAAAAAATAAAAAAAAAAAAAAAAAAAAAAAAATAAAAAAAAAAAAAAAAAAAAAAAAATAAAAAAAAAAAAAAAAAAAAAAAAATAAAAAAAAAAAAAAAAAAAAAAAAATAAAAAAAAAAAAAAAAAAAAAAAAATAAAAAAAAAAAAAAAAAAAAAAAAATAAAAAAAAAAAAAAAAAAAAAAAAATAAAAAAAAAAAAAAAAAAAAAAAAATAAAAAAAAAAAAAAAAAAAAAAAAATAAAAAAAAGAACATAAAAAAAAAAAAAAAAAAAAAAAAAGAAAAAAGAAGAGAAAAATACATACAAACAAAGTTGTCATTTTCAACAAGCAAATTGAATGGATGCTTAATTGCATATAATAAATATATTTAATTATATGGTCCTCATACACTCCACAAAAGCCAATCAAACAAAACAATCCAATGGAGCTCTCTAGAAACCCCACAAATATATTTATTTGGATGTATATTTGGCTCTTCAAACCAACTTTTGGCTCATCTACATATGTATTGTTCTACCAAATTAAATGGGTTTATATTGGAAAAAAGGGGTTAAACTACCAGTTTAATTCTTCCATTTTTTTTACTTTGCCAATAAAGTTTTCAGCCTTTAAATATTTTTTAATAATAAACTTTTTAACTTTTAATTTTGTGTTTAATTGATCCTCGAGTGTCTCATAATCTTTAAATTTTCAGCCACTTTCTATATAATAATATGTCCTTGAAAATTTTTAATTTTGTGTCTATTAAGTACCTCATCAATTCAAAAATTTTAAATTAACCACTTTTTAATAAAAAAAATTGAAAAATTTATTGAGGACACACAATTAAATATGAATTTCTGATAGATTTTTTTATTAAGTAATGTTATGTATACCAAATAACTATAAAATACAAAATTAAAAGTTCAAAATCTAATAAGCATTTTTAAAACTAAGAAAAATATTAAACACAAACTTTAAAATTTAAAATTTAAAATGAAGTATAAAAATGAGTAATAGCCACAAGCCTAAAAGTTTAGAGAGAACATCTTATTTAATAAAATAAAATAATTATAATTAGTAAGAATATATAATTTTTAATAGAGTGGGACTTAGAATTATTAGACCAATGATTTAAGGTTTGAAAATGATGATGATCATGGAAGAAGGCCAAAAGGGGTTGTGCCCCCACAACTTTAGACCTTAAATTTTATATATAATTTCTTATTGCTCTCCATGCTTTAGTTGTTTTTGGTTTATTTGTATTCTATTATATATATATATATTTCTTTATGAACTATTTATTCCAACCAAACACCACTGAAACCACCTTGCACATTTATAGTTCCCCAGTTGTCCATACCATATCTTTGCCCAATGATTTTATTTTATAATATGATTTCTTTTAGGATTTTTATTTAGTCTTTCCCCGTACATACTTCTTTTTGTAGCTTGAATTAAAATCCTTATCCATATATATATATATATATAAATATGGAAAATTATCTTAAAATGGTAAAAGTACTGAATATATTTACAATTAATAGTAAAATACATTGTCTATTTGCTATAGACTATTATTTGTGTCTATCATGACATAGATATAGCAATCTATTGCAGTTTCTTAGGGATAGATAGTGAAATTTTGCTATATTTTAATTTTTTTTTTGTTATATTTGAAAAGAACATTATATATATTTAATTGACATTCTAGGTTGCACTAATTTTCATGCAGTCTAATCACAAGTTGTCATGTATTATTTTTTTTAAATTTTTTACTTTTTGTGATTGAAAATAATGTATGAAAATAGGTACAACCCTGTTACTCTTTTATAAAAATATTTTTTAATATTTATTTTTATAGTTTGAAATAAACCGCAGAAAATTAACACGCACTAGTTTATTTTTAGCTAAAAGTATTAGCCTTTATCTCCCAGCTCTGAATTATTTGAAGTGAATTTTTTATATAATGTTTCAAGTTATGTGTATGAAGAGTTTTTAGAAGACAACTTTTACCTTTTAGAATAAAAATTTAAGAGAAGTATGTTTTAGTTATTGTTTTCGAAATCTTGTTTTCTTCCACTTCAGTAAAACCAAGGATTAAGATTGAGAATTAAAATAGATTTTGAGATTCTAATCTTATGGATATATCAATATCGATGTATATTTCTTTGTAAATAGATAAATTTATGAAAATTATTTAAAATCATAATCAAATTATTTTAACTTCCAAACTAAGTTATAGATCTTATTATTGTTTTATGTGTAATTATAAAAGATATTGAAGTTATCGATTAGTTCTCAATATCGACGTACTGATGAATATTTCAATCTTGCATAAGATAAAGTCTTTTTTTTATTTTTTATTTTAATTTGGGCAGTTCTTTTTTAGTTAGAAAATAGAGCACAACAACTTGTAAAAATCCCTTTTAAATACATGCCATTAGTGATTTCAAATTGATTTAATGTTTTATTTTATACTTTTAAATTCGGATTCCATACCATCAAAATTAATATTAAATGATTATTAAACACATAATTTTAGTGTTGTTGAACATGATAAAAGTGGTTAACCCTCCAAACATGCTTTGAAACTCTAAGATCAATCCAAGAGAATGATTTTATTTAGTTAAGTATGGTGGCCGACCCATTGGCTCAACTATAAGGGCCAAAAAGATCAACTCACAAGATACATCAAAGGATCAATAAGCATCACGAAGGCCAATCCATAGGGTCAACCATATGGAAGTTAAGAAAGCCATATAAGTCGACTCCGTAGACTTCATAAAGATTGATTCATAGGATCAACTATGAGAGAAAAACAATGGCTAAGTATGAAAGTTGATCCTATGAGTCGGCCATGGAGCTTAAGGTGGTCGACCCTGGACGAATTATGATCAAGCATTCATCTATTAAGCTAACTACATGAGCTTGGATCCATTCGTAACAACTATATTAAGTTAGTAATTGTTAAATTAATTATCTAAAAGATTAATTAGCAAAGTGACCATTACGAAATTATTATTTCTCTATATAATCAAAAGGGCTCGAATAATTCGAGGTATGCTAAAAACATTTTGAATTCTCTATTCTCTAGCTCTCTCTAAAAACCTACTGACTTGATCGTTGGTGTGTTGGTGGCCAAACACCACATCGTGTGAGATTTTCTCTATTATGTGGACGATTGTTCGATTCCTCCGTACATTACAAATTCATAGGTGGTACAAAATTTTGGCATCAACATATTCATACGAGGAATCTTGAAATAAAAAAGGAAAAAAAACAAAAATATTAATCTTGGGAATCATGTTTGAAATATCTCAGGTGATCTATATAGATCTAAGTCATTTCATGTTGGTTTCTGCCAATTTTTTGTGTGTTTTATTTGAAAATGATGAGCTAAAAGAGAGGTATGGGTTTATGAACAGTTGAAGATAAAGAGATATTGATTGGGAAATTAGGGCAAGATAATGTCACAAGATTAGAAGAAGATATATATTGGGAAAAGGAACAAGTAGTAAAGGAATGTCTGTGCAAAAGGGTGCATATAAATCACACCCATTATATATCACCATGATTATGATTTGAGAAAGAATTTGTTTACAATTTGCTAGATTTAATCTCAAATTTGTTGAATAAACTTTTTTAATTGTTTTATTTTTATTTTTCTTATTTTTTAATAGATAGATGAGTGATTTTAAAGTTTTTAGATTTTAAGTACAACAATTGTAGGATGAGAATTCAAATCTTCAACCTCTAGAAGGAATGTTATGTCAATTATCGTTGAACTGAATTCACTTTAGCACTAATATTTTAAGTTTAAGAATCATAACTCTGTTTTGGAATTAAACTAAAGATGTAGTTTTTTTTCAAAAGAGTAGACAAAGCAAAAAGAAAGCCATTGGCATTCCTTTTAATGATTGGAAAACAAAAAAGGTTTGAATTATATTTTTAGACGCTATACTTTAACCATTATGCAAATGGGTCCTAATGCTTTTGACAGTTTTTCCATAATCCCTATCATGTGAATAAAGTTTTTTTTTTTTTTTAAAAAAAAAAAAAATTATAAAACAAAAAAAAAAAATTATAAAACAAAAAAAAAAAATTATAAAACAAAAAAAAAAAATTATAAAACAAAAAAAAAAAATTATAAAACAAAAAAAAAAAATTATAAAACAAAAAAAAAAAATTATAAAACAAAAAAAAAAAATTATAAAACAAAAAAAAAAAATTATAAAACAAAAAAAAAAAATTATAAAACAAAAAAAAAAAATTATAAAACAAAAAAAAAAAATTATAAAACAAAAAAAAAAAATTATAAAACAAAAAAAAAAAATTATAAAACAAAAAAAAAAAATTATAAAACAAAAAAAAAAAATTATAAAACAAAAAAAAAAAATTATAAAACAAAAAAAAAAAATTATAAAACAAAAAAAAAAAATTATAAAACAAAAAAAAAAAATTATAAAACAAAAAAAAAAAATTATAAAACAAAAAAAAAAAATTATAAAACAAAAAAAAAAAATTATAAAACAAAAAAAAAAAATTATAAAACAAAAAAAAAAAATTATAAAACAAAAAAAAAAAATTATAAAACAAAAAAAAAAAATTATAAAACAAAAAAAAAAAATTATAAAACAAAAAAAAAAAATTATAAAACAAAAAAAAAAAATTATAAAACAAAAAAAAAAAATTATAAAACAAAAAAAAAAAATTATAAAACAAAAAAAAAAAATTATAAAACAAAAAAAAAAAATTATAAAACAAAAAAAAAAAATTAGAAAAAAAGAAAAAAAAAAAAAAACAAAAAAAAATTTTTTTTTTTTTTAAAATTTTTTTTATTTTCTTTTTTTTTTTTTTTGAAGAACCGAGATTCTGACCTTAAGGTCAATAATGCAAATTTTATGTCGGTTGAGACATGCTAATTTTGACTATTCTTCATTTGCAATTATTAATAGTATATCTTTAAGAGTCTATTTGAATTTCAAATATTGTTTAATGGGTATGAATATTATCTAATATTTAAATCTTTAGATTTTAAATGCCTAAGATAATTAATGTTTTTGTTTGAATATGTAAGATAATTAATGTAAAAAAATTAAATATCTATTTTTGTTTTAACAATTATATATATATATAAACTAAAATTAAATATTTTCTTAATTAAATGTGAGAGAATTATTAATATAGTCCTAAATTAAATTTAGTATTGTTTAATATATTGTTATATTAATTAACTATTTAATCACTTAAAACAAAAATAAATGAATAATTTTGCGTTACACATAGATTAAATTATTTAATTTAATTATAAAAAACAGTAAAATAAAGGGATCTTTCTAAATATAGTGAAAGGAACTAAAATATTTATAAATATAGCAAAATTTCACTGTCTATCTTAATAGACCACGATAAACTATTATTTATGTCACGATAGACACAGATATACTGTCTATTGCAATCTATTGCGGGCTATCGTAGATTAGTTGTAAATATTTTCAGCAGTTTTGCCATTTAAGATAATTTTTCTAAAATAAATATAAATTAATTAGAAATTAACGATTAATAATAAATTTTTTTATTAAATAGTTAAGGTAACATAAATATTAATAGTAAATGTATTAAGTCTAAATCATATATTTATATTTACTTATTAATTAAAATTATTATAGATTGTATTTTAACGGTTGATTCTTGAATTTTAAGGCCTTCACAAAATCCCACATTTGATAAATTGAAAGTTAACCCACATGAAATGATTTGAGTTGGTCAGAGGATTTTTTATATTAGGGTTCACAATATAAATAGAAAAAATAAATAGTGCATTTTGAAAAATAGTAATATATCTTTAATATTGCAAATATAGAAATATGTAATATTAAAACAATAAAATCGAATTTAATAAATATATAAAATATCCTAGATCATAAAAAGTAGTGTGATGCCTACAAATACAGAGTAACAGATTTAAACTAACATTCAAATAGCAACACAATAAAATCCCATAAATCAAGAGATTTTTGAGACACAAAAGACCAACAATATTTAAGGCTGATTTCAAAAGTTGTATAATTATACCATATTTGATCACATGAAAAATGTCAAATTGCAAAATTATGTTTCTCATAAACATCATTGGAGTAAAATGAAGATTATAAATGCACTTAATTTCCACAATCACGTTGTACGAACAAAAATTTAGAAAATACTCATATGTTGGAAATTACTTATGAATGCAAGTAGATATAGAATTTTTTTTTCGTTCAAGGACACCTTTGAAGACACAACATCAAAATTAACAAAATCTATAAATTTAAGTTTCCCTCCATTTGTTTATTATTGAATCTTTTTAAGATTCTCTCATCTTGCAGATTGAGTGTATTTGTTGAACCCAAATGGTCAACAAAACAACACTGAAAGCACCATACATAACACTTGAGATAATGGGACAAACATCATAACAAGTCCTCATTTTCACATAACATAACTATGTTGGACTTGATAGAGCCTCTCTTGTACATGTTCAATCATGTGATGACATGAAAATCTGAATGGAATTAGTAAAGTTTTGTAATATGGAATCCGATGTCTGATGCTAAAACCACTATATATTAGTTTAGAACAATTAATGACGGTGAAAATGAAACGAACAAATACGAAAAGAATAAAAAAATTATGAAGGAAAATAACAAAGAGATGAAAAATCTCATACATGATTAGCAACACAAAATCTTATAGAATTTGTATAAGAAAAATAAAATAATTAGACTGAAGATCCAAAGAAGAAAAAAAAAACTTAATTTATAAAACTCAACAACTGAAATTTTAGGGGTTGGAAACCGTCATGAATCATAGAATATTGATGCAAGGGCAAATCAACAGCTACGATGGTGTAACTGTAGGGGTACAATTTGACAAATACAATATAATTTCAACATCATATTGCATCAATATGGCTAAAACTACCAATAATGGCGAAAACCAAACGAATAAATGCCAAAATAATCAAAATTAATTAAAGAAGAGAATAAAAGAAATAAAAAATTTTAAAATGATAAATATACGAACAAAAGAAAAAAATTTAAAAATTTTATAGAAACAGTGCATGAAAATTTAAAATATATACACTAAAAATCTAAAGACAAGAGAATATATTCAATTTTAAAATTGTAGGTTAACCTTCATATATTGGGAATATGATTCAAATTAGTTCCGTATTAGCTAGACGAATGGATGATCATGAGTATGTAAAAGAGGACAGTTATATATAAGATTTTTTGGATGAAACCAAAAATAAAATTTCGAGGGTTTATGTCAAGATAACATCACGGGTAATTACATTGGATAACACTTTTAGGGAGAATAATTAAGTGTATAGAATCATTTAAAAAAGAAATACAAATATAACAAAATTTATCGATGATAGACTCTATCACTGATTGACACCGCTATTAATATAGTCTATCACAGTCTATCACTGGTAGACTTTGGTAGCAAAATCTAAATTTTGTTATATTTGCAATTCTTTTTGCATTGTGTTATATCTGCAAATACTTTGGGTCTGATTGCTATTTTTGCAACTACCCTAATGTCATACCATCTCAAGGAAGAATCTTCTGTAAACTAATTATGCTGTTAATTTCATGAAAAGTTAGAGACGAAAGATTTTTTTTTTTTTTTATATTTTTTTTTTATATTTTTTTTTTATATTTTTTTTTTATATTTTTTTTTTATATTTTTTTTTTATATTTTTTTTTTATATTTTTTTTTTATATTTTTTTTTTATATTTTTTTTTTATATTTTTTTTTTATATTTTTTTTTTATATTTTTTTTTTATATTTTTTTTTTATATTTTTTTTTTATATTTTTTTTTTATATTTTTTTTTTATATTTTTTTTTTATATTTTTTTTTTATATTTTTTTTTTATATTTTTTTTTTATATTTTTTTTTTATATTTTTTTTTTATATTTTTTTTTTATATTTTTTTTTTATATTTTTTTTTTATATTTTTTTTTTATATTTTTTTTTTATATTTTTTTTTTATATTTTTTTTTTATATTTTTTTTTTATATTTTTTTTTTATATTTTTTTTTTATATTTTTTTTTTATATTTTTTTTTTATATTTTTTTTTTATATTTTTTTTTTATATTTTTTTTTTATATTTTTTTTTTATATTTTTTTTTTATATTTTTTTTTTATATTTTTTTTTTATATTTTTTTTTTATATTTTTTTTTTATATTTTTTTTTTATATTTTTTTTTTATATTTTTTTTTTATATTTTTTTTTTATATTTTTTTTTTATATTTTTTTTTTATATTTTTTTAATAAAACAATTTTTTTTCCCTTTTTCTATAAAATTTCTTTTTTAATTTCTTTTTTTTTTTTTTTCTTGTCATCTATGTCTATACCATATGTGAGACGTATACTAACTCATCTCCAACAAAACTATGCTTGAAACCAATAAAACTTAAAAAAAATAGTAATAATAAATAAATAATCAAAAGCATATGGATAATCTTTAGATCATTTTGGCACCTCTGATTGCAACAAAAAATCGATAATGGCAACATAAAGGACAACATAGATGTCGAGAATAATGAAATAATAAAAGGAATTAAATAAGAGATGCAAAGGAGGAGAAGAAGAAGCAAAATGGGGCAATTAATTAATTTTCATAACATTAATTAAAACAAAAGCAGGTTTAATTTGTTATCCATAAATGGGTTTAGTGGAACAAAAGACAATATTATTTCTACAAAGTACGTAAGCAGTATATTATTTTAGCCACATAACCCACACACAAACCCACCCATTATTATATTATATATTATTGTTTTAATGAAAATCATATCAAACTTATTTTTTTCAGTATCTTTCCACCAAATCTTATTGTCAAATTATTTGCTCTAAGAGTGAGATCTCTTTTTCTTTCCTTTTCCAAATCTGTCAAACTTTTGTCTTTTTAAGAATATTTAATAAATGATTAACTTTATCGGTATCAACTCATTAGTTTAGGTCTCCTTGTAACCATTTAAGTCCTGTTTGATAACTATTTTGTTTTTAGTTTTTAGTTTTTGAAATTTATGCTTGTTTTCTTCTAAATTTCATACTATATGAAAAACACCTCAAATAGGTTTTCTTAAACTTAGAATTTGTTCAGTTTTATGGTTTGAAAGAGTTCTTTGATGCTCTATATGTTTATTTTGTAGGAAACAAGTAATTGGAGTAGAATGGGCTAAATATGGAGTAAAATGACCGAAATACCTTAGAAAGGTCAAAATTTGACATAAGTGAAAATAAGCTTAAAAATTCGGAACAAAGGCAGCACCGGACCACAAACGAAGGTAGATTTTATATCGTATGTCATCTTTCGTGTGTCATTCAAAGCTTCTGACTGTTATTCGTGATTGTTTGTGCAACATGGAAAGGCGACACGTCTATTTTAAGACTTAATTGCTGTTATTTGAAGGGGAGTTTGACTTGGAACCATTAAGAGCTTTTCACAGAGGCTGAGAGGCTGCCATTCAGAGAGTTTTAAGAGCCTAATTAAGGTGTTGATTGGAGTTAGATCAAGAAGAAGATATTGTGCATTATCGACAACGAATTGATCAACTACTAATTCTTTCCTCTTTAATCTCTTTCTTTATATCTCTGTATAGCATGTTTAGGGTTTACATTCTGAATGTGAGTGGCTAAATTATCTCATAGTTTGAGGGTTTGATTGATTTCAATATTGTTTATGAATGGTTCTTGATTATTTCAATTAATAGATTGATTTTGGCTTTTTATCATACTTGCGCTTCCCAATTGAATGTTTGATCACCATTTTATTTGCTTTTAGATTTTTAAATATGCTTGACAAAGAGAATTCTAAATTGGTACTAGCATGACAAACTAACGTTAGAATATGAACAAGAATGATAGGATGTCACACACATCTTTTTTAGGAAACACTAGAAATATCAATCAATTTTGAGTTTTAAATTTTGCAATATACATATTTATATATTATTTTAATTTGAAATTTTTATTTTTAACACATTTGAAACTAATTAAAATTTTACAATATATTAGTTACATTCACATTTATCTTCACTTTAAAATGTTACAACCACGCCATTTAAATAAGGGTTTCGAATATACTGAAATGAGTCAATTGATTTACAAATATAGCAAAATGTCACTGTCTATCAATGATAAATATTGAGTCCACAGACCACCTAATTGACACCAACGAGTAAAATCTCCTTGTGCTTCAGGACCCCATAGTAACAACAAAGAGTGGGCTAAACTATTAGCAGGAGTCGAAACTGCGGTGGTATTTCTTGTTCATTTCTATAGCAACAAGATGGACTTTACCCCGACTAAGAATAGATCAACTATTAAATCTCAGATGGAAATTTCTTTTACCTATATCTCTCGGTAATCTATTATTAACAACTTCTTTTCACTTTGAATTCGATATGAGAATTTTTTTCTTATTTTTTTTCTAAACCATTAGGTTATGTATCAAAAGAGTAGTATGAGATAAAAGGAATTTCCGATTTTAGCTGATTTATTGGAGGCCTCTTTCAGCGTCACAAACTTTTATGTTTTCACGACGGAAGACTCTTAACAATATGTCTATCAGCGCCTATCACTGTCTACTATTGATAAACAATGATATTTTCCTATATTTGAAAATATTTCCAACAATTTTTTCATTTAAAACAATAACCCTTTAAATAGTAATACAACTGAGTTGGATTTAGTTGACATCATTTAACATGATTGACTCGAGCGAGAAATAACATTGAAGATCAAATTTGAGCAACATTTAAAAGATAGAAATAATTGTACTTTTGTTATTAATTTTATATTGAAACTTATTTGTTAGATAATGTAATATTTTAACGCATGTTATATGTATTTTTTCTATCATAAAATAAATTTATATTTAAACTACAAAACAAGAAAAAAAAATATATAAGGAAAAAAGAGATACAAGATACATGAAAAAAATTATCAAACAAGTTTTTGATCATGTGTTTTTTCTTTTTCTTTTCAACAAACATAAATAACTATCAAAATGTTTCTAATATTTAAAAAACATATTCATTTATTTTTTAAGATTTTTTTTTTAAAAAGAATTCAAGTATTTTAATGGTTGCGTTTTAGACCTTTTACATGACTTGATCTTGTATAATTTATTAATTGCTTCAAGGTTTCTTGAGAAAAATTAACAAAATTTCCAATTATTTGAAAATGAAAAAAAGCATTTTTCTTTTTCCTTTTGAAAAACTTTCTTCACTACTTTTTTTTTTTTTTCTTTTCTTTTATATCTTGGAGAGTGTGTGGTACAAAAAGGGTCCGTAGTTAAATCAAGTATTCTTTATGTGAGGGTGGGGGACTCCGACCGTTATTCTAGGGCGGTGTCTCAATTACATCTTTTCTAAAATACCCTTCCATTATTTATGGATTTTTAATTCTAGCTCAAGGGTACTTTAGGTAACCAAAAAAAGTATGGGATAAGACATGTCCTATTAGGTAAGGGAACATCAAGTTTATCATTGTCTCACCTTAAAAGCAAACAACAATAATAATAATAAAATAATAATTCTGTTAGCACGATACAATTTGATTTTTTTTTTCTTCCTCACAAGAGTTCAACAAGTAAAGTGGAAGAGATTCAAAATCATCATCTCTTGGTTAAAGACGTGCCTTAACCAGATTAGCTATGCTTATGTTAGTATTAGGACTTAATAGAAACAACAAGGTTTTAAGAAAATGAATATAAATTATAAATGAAGTTTTCTTTATTTAAAAGAATTATTCCTTTTGATCTTTTAAGTGAATAATACTCTATGAGATGATAAAAGTTGGTTATAACTTCTGAAGGAGTGAAAAGTATTTTTAGCCAATAAGATTGCTTAAAATTGTAATAATGTTTGATTACCTATTCAAAAATAATAAAGAAAATTGTGAAAACAATTTTGAAGTATTTTAAATTACTTTTTAAGAGATAAACGTTAGGAGAAATTTTTTTTATACTACCATAACATGAGTATTACTTTGGCCTATTAATTAATTGCCACCGAAGCATCATTTCAAAAATGAGTTAGGTTTACTACCATTAAAAGAATATTTATGAAGACAAAATTATAATATTTAATTAGTATAATATTTGAGAACATATCAAAAGTATTTAACTCAAAACTAACATGTCTCGAGACAATTTGTATCTAAAATAAAAATAAAAAACACTTGAACTACTTAATGAGAAAGCACTCAAAATTTGATTTTAAACCAAGTGATTGTTAAGAAAGAACTTAAAAATTGTCATTAAATACCTTTTACTTAAGTGCTAAAAGTACTAATGTTAAAAAATTACTTGTTCTAGACCACTTGCAAGCACACCTATTTCAAAAGCTCTATTTAAAATACTCACTTAAAAAATATTATTCTCATTAATCCCCCAACTCACTCTAATTAATGATACTGCAACAGGAAGATAACCAGCAGCCAATGCTGTATACAATCTACAAAACTGTACAATTCAACAAAAGGGCATACTGGGGTTTATCTTCAACTGCAAATACACAATTCTTTATTCCGAAGGGCACATTCATATCCCAAACAACAAAAAAGAAGAGAGAGAGAGAGCAAGCAAAGAGAAGACAAGAAAGAAAGAGAAGTCTAAATATGTCTGATGAAATTGTTGACTCTAAAGCCCACTCAACCTGACCATAACCTCAAGTGTGGGAGGAATTATGTAGGAGATAAAATTTAAAAGTATCTTGAAAAAAACGGTATAAAAGTAATTCAAATTTATATTTAGTAGTTATTTGAGGTAGATAGCTATCAAAATCCACATCCAACGGTCACTATGAAGCAACAAACAATATGACCGTCTCAATTTTATGGACAAGACTAAAATAATGAAAAATCAAAAAATTTAAACCCTCTACACTCTATTCTCACCACTAAAACATGATACCTCCCCACTCAGTTGAGTGGTTTATAGCTCCAATTTGTTTTTCTTCTTGCTTCTGATGGAATTAGCGCCACAATGAGACTTTGATGCACCCACCAAGTTTAAATTTTGACCACAATGCCCTATTTTGCTTGTTTATAAACATCCCAATGTTTGCCATTGTCTAAAAACATTGAAATTTTTATAATCCCTCTCTATGCAAAGTGACACCATAAAAGGAGAGAAAAGACCAATAGCAACTAAAGTTACTGTGCAAAGTGACACCATTAAACATATAGCTTGCAATGGAAGAGACCTACCCAAGGTGTGGTTAAATGAAAACCAATAACCATCTTATTTTATTAGTCCCAAATGGAACTCACTGTTCGAGGAATCAAAATTATACTATATATAGTATATACACAATCCCGACATGCAAGTACTAGTCTTTGTTGTGCTAAACAGATATAAGATTTGAATGTGAAAATAAAGTAGGGGCTCAAATAGATTGCCATGAAGGATACCTTGAGACGCAGAACAAAACAGTTATTAGGATTTTTTCCCCTTTCAGTAGCAAGAAGATTTCTCATTTATATTCCAGTTCAAGCAATGAAATTGATTAAAAAAAAAAAAAAAAAAAAAAAAAAAAAAAAAA
>QLSR01000171.1:1275327-1331793 GCA_031780015.1 Citrullus colocynthis | reverse complement strand
TTTTTTTTTTTTTTTTTTTTTTCTCTCTTTTGAATTCCCAATACCATAACACACCAGGCTGCAGAATCTTCCTAAATATACTAAAATAAGAAGGCATGCTTGTAGAGAAGTCTAATTTTTGTAATTTAATATTCTAATCTGGCTCTTATTAGAGTGGTATTTGAGTCATCTATTATAATAAGTCAATAAAAAAATACTTTCTTGTGGATATAGAAAGGCTTACCTTCCTCTACCTGATTCCTCCTTTCATATCTTCTCACACAAACTCCAATTGGCTGCAAATAAAATAATATTATTCCAGAAGCCACCTTACACAAATTTCTTCCTTTAAAATTGACTTCTTGAACTCCAATCTTCCCCTGTTCTTTCTTCCTCCAAATATTCTACCATCACAATTATTATATTTCCCACAATGTACACTTTCTTTGCCTGATGTAAGCAAAAACCTGATCAGAAAAGAATTATCCATAAAGAGATTCAATTTCAGTGCATTCATGTTCAACATGGGTATATTACACATGCATAGAGCCATGGCATACCCATGTAAACCAACCCTATCTGAATTTATTTATGCATACATGGACATTGCAGAACATAGACATAATCTGCATGGTCCAAGTTTTTAAGAAACTTGCTAATGGTGGTGGGGACACTTCAAGCTTTTTCAATCCTATAAATGTAAATCACTCTATCAACAACATCCCCAAGTTCCACTTGAAGAATCCTTTTTTCCCTTCCAAGAACCTGCCCGCAAGTTTTGAAAAACATTGGCCATGCAGCCTGGTGAAATTGCAAGTCTCCATTATCTTCTATCATCTAACCCATCTTTATATTCTTCTCAATTTAACATGTCCCATGAGAGCACAAACATGATGCATCTTAATCAGTTTTCTAATCCATTATCAAAATTTCAGTATCCTTCTCAAGTGCAAGATATGAATCCACCATCCTTAAGCAGTAACTCAACTTCTGATGAAGCAGAAGACCAACAACTTAGCCTCATCAATGAGAGGAAACAGAGGAGGATGATATCTAATAGAGAGTCTGCACGTCGGTCGCGAATGCGCAAGCAGAAACATTTGGATGAGCTGTGGTCTCAAGTCCTTTGGCTCCGGAATGAAAACCACCAGCTAATAGATAAGTTGAACCAAGTCTCTGAGTGTCATGATCGGGCTCTACAGGAGAATGCTCAGCTTAAGGAGGAGGCATCTGAACTTCGTCAAATGCTTACAGACTTCCAACTCCATAATCCTTACCTACCTTCAGACATCTCCTCCAAGTGGTTCCCTGCACAAAAGCTGTCTGAAGCATGAGTCTTGGATCCACTTTGTATAAGTTTTCAATCTTGCAAGGCTGAGCTAGAGGCAAAGTTTTTGAGTTTTTCTTTGCCAATAATGGTCCTTCTCTTTAATCTTTATGTAGATGCCACAATATCTTTACCTACCTCTGAAGTTGTACGAAACCTTAGAAAAAAATAAAAGGTAATTATTTAGCCTTCCCTCTGAATTCCTTCATCTGTGATCATAAAAGCTGTCTGAAAACAATCTTTGGACTTTCATTTTAACCATAGGTCACTTAAGATGCATATTTATTCTTATTCCTTTCGCCATCTCCTACATCACAGTTAGGACTTGGGGAGTTGGTTCAACAACCACCTCTTAGAATTCAATAAAGGATTCCATTCCACAATTGTCCCACTCCAGATGAGATTGTCAATTGCAGTACAGAAATTGTCACCTTAATGGGATATAACAAAATACACATACAAGCCATGAAGTTGAGAATAGCTGAGGAAAAAAGATACCTCAGTGGAAAACGTCCATGGTGGCATTGGTGGCTGATAGTGGGAAATGCATTGAAGTAAGGGGTGGGTGGATTCTGGTTCATGGAACAAAAATTGGCATGAAAAGGAGAACATTTTGAAAAGATATTATAAAATACTTTTCACAGATTATGAGACTTGGCATGGCCCAAATAGAATTGAAATTGGCTCAATGAAGTAAACTAGCTTGTATAAAACCCAGAGTTTCCGGTATATAACAGACGTCAACATTTTACTTTACAGTTTACAGAAGCCTTAATTTTATTTATTATTATCATTATTTTGGATAAGAGATTTGCAGAAGTCTTTATGTATACATTATCATTTTGTTGTTCTGTGGTATAACTTTTACTATATCTTGTGGTGATTCCCATCAGTTGCCCAATCAAATTAGTCTGTGTACTCTGATATGATTTTTCACTAGAAAGGTTTACGGCCAATAACAATCTCAACAAGAACAATAATGTTGAACAAGACTCTGAGGAAGGAAACCATGAATTGTTCCATTTTGCACTGGTTACACTCTTTCCAGCTTACATTTATTTTAGTTATATTTTTCACTAGAAGGATATGGAGAAAATATCAAATTGAGTAATTATATCTAAAATATTCACGAAACAAGGATATGGAGAAAATCTGGTAGATGCAATCAAACCCAAAAGGTTAGTGGTAGTTTTAAACTGCACATAATAACCTTACTTGAACAGATCTATTCTACAGGTTTTACAATTGTGTTCTTGAATTTTAAATTTAAAATTGCACATAGCTTTACACTCATCATTTAGGCTCAATCTCTTCGATCCAATAAGCGAAATGGTTGTCCATTTCAACCATGCAAATTTATATTCCAGGAACGGAATGCAAAAACTAATAAATAAATGACAGTTATAAATGTAATACTCATGTTGGGACAACGATCCTCCATATATCTCCATAATTATATAATATTGTCTATTTTGGGCATAAACCCAGGTGGTTTGTTTTTAATTTCACCCAAAACGCGCCATATCACTTGTTAGAGTTCACAACAATTGGGCTTGAGCCCACTAAAGGAATGCCCATGTCCAAGAGACCTTAGGAGTTCACATGTTATCAAAAGAGAAAGGGCAAACCTCAATTGCCGAAACGCCCGAGCTGAGCACTCCTCCTTTTCATGAAAGAGGAAATGGGCGAGTCAAGCTGATTGCCACCCACATACTGCCATCTTGACATTTCCCCCACGTTCTACAAGTGGATATGTGTCGGTCGATAGGTCATGTAAATAAGCTAGTGATACCACCTCAAAAGGTATGCAATACCAAGTGTTACTCATACTGAATGTTTCATTTTCTAACTTGGGCATCTGAGTAAGTGTGGTTTGGCACCACACCGGTTTGAATTCTTTTGCAGGTCAACTCATTTACACAACAAATGCCCCTCATTGACTTGTCGAGAAACGCACATCAACACCATTTGAGATAGTTTTCCTCACTTATATATTCATGATCTTCCTTTTATCTAGCAAATGTAGGAGTTTGTTTGTATTTCCAACAATTAGTTCAATGTACACCCTCACTAGCTGATTCGCATGTGACATTTTATCTCAAATTCTGTTGAAGGACTAAGACTGTCTGAAAATATGCATAAAAGTTCACATAAAACCTGTGTGTGTCTCATCTCATCCATTTCCCTTGGACATATATTCAGGAAGAATGCCTCTCCGACTAAACTATAAGTCATAATTTTCCTCTTCAGTATGGAAAGCATGAGTTATGCAAAGCACATATAGCTGCCGTGCTGATATAAGAACCTACAGTTGTATCTTTTTATTTTCTTTGTCTCTATGGATTGACCATTTACCATTATTATGAAAACTGTTTCTTGCCAGACCAATTGACGTCCAAACTTGACAAGAATCTCTTCCCTTCTCTTCCTACTGAAAGGATAAGATAAATCCTCTCTTCCATTACTCAACTACATGATATCCAGATTGAATCTTCTTAAAATGCTGTCAGTAACGAGCTAACAGTGATTCCCCATGGTGAATCACCTGCTGAATTATAAGAAAGAGATCCAATGACTGTTTTGTTGTCAACAGTCTACTAATGATGCCCCTGGTCCTCAACTATAAATTTTTTGGTTATCAACAGACCATTTCTAGAACAAGAGTAGCTTTAACTTCATCTCTTCCATGTCATTTCTTCCTGTACATCATACATTCCTCTGACATGGAAACTTATAGAAGCTTTATATTATCGGAGTTCTATATCATGAGAGCAGCTGTCCGGTGTGCTAGAGCCCCTCCATTAGCATTGTGCTTCAACAACTAGTATCAAGTCATCAACTGCAATTTTCCCAGTCATGCTAAAATAGTAGAATATATTGAGGCAGGCTTGAGAACATTGAAGTCTTTGTGTTGGAAGGACCAGAGTCCGTACATCCTTAATTTCAGAATTGGAAAGCATTCATGTAATTCCAAACCAATTCCCTGTTTCCTTTAGGATGTAAAATGAACCATCCAGATCCTTCGGTCTTCCATTTAAGAACAAAAAATTTGACCACATTTAATTTGACTATTATCAAGCTAACTGTTGTTATTATTGATTTCGCATTACATAATAAGTGAGTGGCAAAGAAAAGAGAAGAAGCTAAAGAGTGGCCTTAGACAATACTACATGTCTATTGATAAATGTAAAATTGTGCATGTTTTTACCATCTATTTTATTACTTTTCTTTAGCAAAAGCGCAACTTCATAGGATTTTTTGACCCAATATGGCCTAATATGAGGAAAATGAGTAAACACATGTCACTTAACAGCTTTAAGTTAGTTTAGGCTGTTTTGAACCAATTTCATGAATTATAGTTGTTTATCAATTTTGCAGGTAAACTCACTAATGCTCCTGCATCAACCACTGGATGTGTCCGCATCATGCCCCAGACTGAGTCAAATCGCGCACCAATCGTTCAAACTTCCTAGTTCTATGGTCTTCAGTCGTTTTGTAGCTTCGAAATCACCTAGGATTATTCAAGGCATAGAATCCAGCCCTCCTTCAACCTCCTTCACTTATATAATGAAAAGGAATCCTCAAGAATCAAACAATTTTCTTTCCTTGAAAGACAACCCCAAAAGTACGTCTAAAACTCTTCAAGAATAAAAGTTCCTTTAAAGAGAAGTAGTCTTTAGGTCACCCTTACCCATGAGAACATGTGTAGAGTGATGATTCACCCTTGAAAGAGGTTCAATCCGTCCTAGAAAGTCCTTTAGAATGAGGTTTTGACTCAAGGAAGTTTTTATACCGTTTTCCAGCTTTCTTTTTATTCATTCTCTACTATTTGTACATTTTTTTTATCTTTTAGCATTATAATTTGACACTTGTAACCCATGGCTTTTGAATTAATGAAGCTGATTCGTTTTCATCTACTCCTGGGCTAATTTTCGAAGGGATTCGGTCATGTGGATACCCTATGATAAAATAGTTTGAGCCAATGCAACCGCATCACATCGCATCTACCTTTCTATTTCCTTTGTTGCTTGAATGTTATCTTGCTATGTTAAACCAGACACTTAAGTTAGCATGTTAGCAGAGTCTTAATGTTGTGAAGGTTAGGATATAAGCGGATTTCACAAAAGAATATGGTACTAATAGCCTAGACATAGGTTGTCACGTAACCTTTTAGACATAAGCTACACTATAGAACTTAGAGATTGCTTGAATTAACCTAAGATTCAATTAACTATAGAAATATAGGTTTAGTTGTTTAAGCTCTAAAATAACTTATGAAACAAGATTGAATAGGAGTAATTCTTTGTTCATAGGCAATAAATTTTAAGATGGAACCCCATGTTTGTCTAATACCTTTTTCTAAGATGCCTCAGTATCCTTGAATATTCTCTCATTTCTTTCTGACCATATATAAAGAAAGCCAATGGGGGAAAAAGAAAATCCGACCACTATTATGAAAAGGAAGAGTAACAGTGCTGACAGGATGAGACAAACTGCACCAAACATTTCAAAAAACCCCAATCCAAATTTTAATTGTAAAGTGGCACCATCACAACTCATTGTTCAAGTATTGCATAATTCGTTTGACATTGCGGCCCACAACTATACATGATGATTTTGGACAAAATCAATTGAACTTTGACTTCAAGGGTCCAATCTAAGATAGCAACCTATTTAATTGATAGCTTGTCCACTTTCATGTTGGTAAGTCATAGTTCAATTAGTTCTATCTATTTTCATAGTAATAGCATGAATTTACTTGGCTCAACATGTATTATTATTTGATTGCGAGAAAACGGAAGAACAAAATCAAATATACGAAATTTTGGGAGTTCTATTTAAAGCTTTAAACCAATAAGATTCCTCAAGTAACTAGAATTTTGGAAACGAACTCATAGGAAAAGCAGGAGGCCATTTTGAATTAACATACTCGTTTTCCCTCCAGTTTCTCAGCAAACAAATAGAGAAGCTCAATAAAGTGAAAAATGACAAACGATGCAACATATTGCGAGTCAACAAAACAACCATTAAGAAGAGAGGAACAAGAATATCAAACCTGGAAATGGGTTAATAAGCGATATGTAGACTTGCAGTAGATTGGGCAATTCGAAAAGTATAACCTTTTTTTGAAAAAACACTTAAAAACCATTTACTTCCTATAAAGGTCTCCATGTAGGGTTGGCAACGGGGAGGGTCCCTAACCCGTGGAGGGAATTTACCGCATCTCTACCATTTGTTGGCAGATAGATTTGAGACGTTGTGTCTTAAAACTATGAAAATGGCATCAACTATATGAGTGTTTTTCTCTTCAATTTTTATCAAAATTCATAACATTGAAACACCATGGGCAACGTCTCAATGGTACATCTTCTTGTGTTGTGGCTTAACCACATGCATTTGTGACATAGTGCCTCGATGCTATCCTTTAGGAAGTTCTTGCTGCAACACGTGTTGATATGATCTTATTGCTTCAAATTGCTTCTTTTGGTTTCAAATGTTCTTATTTTCTCGTTTGAATCAACGATTGGGCTTAGATCGCTCCATTCTTGTAAAATAAATAAATAACTACATTAAAGTATTGAAATAAATCTCAAAACTAATAATAACTCAAGCATAATGATGACACATGTTATGTTCTATGAGTGACAAACAATTTTAAGCCCCTAAATATAGGACAATGAATTAAAAGAAAATTATGATTGTTTGAAGGACAAACAAAATTTAAACTTCTATTTAATAGCTAGTAGATGAAACTCACTGTCATAACAACTTCATTAAATGAATTCAAGCATTTCATATTTTAAAGGAGTTATTAATGTCTTAAAACTTGCTAAATTAGTTTAAAAAAAGTTTAAATTATAAATTTAGTTTTTATAATTGAAAGAAAGTTTAAATTTAGTCTATGTGATTTGATAAATATCTTATAAAAGTCTCTAGATTTATCTAATTATAAAAATTGTTTTATAAAATTTTATTAAAGTACAAAAACTAAATTCTAAACTCAACAGTAAGGTTGGATTAAATTTATAACTTAAGCTATTTACAATATAATACAAATTAGAAAATGGGCCCAAAGTTCATCTTAGAAATCCAATACTTTTTGTTTTAGAGCATGATAGACATCGGCCTTCCGCCTACTCGCACTAAGGAAAAAACACGATCTTTATTTTGGCTACTTCCATAATCTCAATCTCACCGACGAAAAAGGGGGGAAAAAGGGGAGAGAAATTTAATAGTAATAATAAAATACCACACAAATCTGACAATAATTTAAGAAATTGTCCAACGAAATCTTTTGATCTTTTCCTACTTGATTCAACAATTTCAGATTTCAGATCTTGTTCTCCATTTTTCGTTTAAGCTTCGTTCCCTTACAGATTCAAGCTGAATTCGCTTCACTTGAGGTGCTTCAGCAATGGCGGTTGCCGTCCGGGGAAGCCGAGGAGCGTCAAATTTTGGTGGGTTTAACCCACGGAACTTCTTCTCTTACCGGATCTTCATTTCGGCCCTGTTTTCGCTTCTCTTCATTGCCACTCTTTCAGTCATCTTCACCACGAATCCCTCCACACCGCACCACGATTCTGTAATTCCCTCAACCCTTCTTCCTTATTTCTGCACTTATTTGTTTGATTTTTCTCTTTAATCGAGTCAAAATTAACTTAGGGATGTCTGGAACTGGATTTAGTAGAACCCCACTTCGTAATCTTGATTACCAATGAGACCCAATTTTGTAATGTCTCGATCGAACTGATTTATTTAGCGTTTTTATCTCATTGAGTGGGAAACGGAATCAGTGGAGGTTGGTTTTTTCTTCTGTTGGAAATGGCTTGAGTGTTTTTCTTTTTGGATGTTTTGATGCAGGCCCTTCCTACTACAGGAAATGCATATGTGCGCAGAACGTTTTTGACTCTGAATTCTGATCCGTTGAAAACTCGTTTAGATTTGATATATAAGCAAGCGAGTGATCACATCACCCTTGTTAATGCTTATGCTGCATATGCTAGAAAGCTCAAGCTTGAGATGTCTAAGCAATTAAAGATGTTTGATGATTTAGCTCAAAATTTCTCAGATATTCAGTTGAAACCGAATTACCGTGGGGCGTTGTTTGAATCAACGGGTCCTTTGGATGAGGATGTGTTGAGGCAATTTGAGAAGGAGGTGAAGGATAGAGTGAAGACTGCAAGGATGATGATTGTGGAGTCGAAAGAGAATTATGATAATCAGTTGAAAATTCAGAAGCTGAAAGACACAATTTTCGCAGTTAACGAGTTGCTTGTTAAGGCAAAGAAGAATGGGGCATTTGCAAGCTCTATTGCTGCAAGGTCAATACCAAAAAGTTTGCATTGTTTATCTATGAGGCTTGTGGAGGAGAAGATTTCGCATCCAGAGAAGTATACAGAAGATGAGCCTAAGGCTGAGTTTGAGGATCCAAGTCTGTACCATTATGCAATTTTCTCGGATAATATCATTGCTGTATCTGTTGTGGTGAGATCCGTGGTGAAGAATGCTGAAGAACCATGGAAACATGTTTTTCATATTGTAACAGATAGGATGAATCTTGCAGCAATGAAGGTCTGGTTTAAGATGAGACCAGTGGAAAGAGGAGCTCATATTGAAATAAAGGCTGTGGGAGATTTTACCTTCTTGAACTCGTCATATGTGCCATTGTTAAGGCAACAGGAGTTTGTGAACTCACAAAAGCCTTCTTCTGACAACACAGTAAAATTTAAGAACCCAAAGGATACGTCCCTGCTGAATCACCTTCGGTTTTATTTGCCTGAAATGTTTCCCAAGTTGCAGAAAATCGTATTCTTGGAAGATGATGTGGTTGTTCAGAAAGACTTAACAGGCTTGTGGAAGATAGATTTGGACGGGAGGGTAAATGGTGCAGTTGAGACTTGCTTTGGGTCCTTTCATCGATTTGCTCATTATTTGAATTTCTCAAACCCTCTAATTAAGGAGAAGTTAAATCCCAAGGCATGTGCCTGGTCTTATGGGATAAATATATTTGATCTTGATGCTTGGAGGAGTGAGAAATGTACGGAAGAATACAATTATTGGCAGAACTTGGTTAGTATCTGGTTTTGAATGAATAATTTTCGTTTGCCTCTTTATACGTCTAAGAGCTTATACAATATATGCTACTATATCGAGATTTCATTGCTTATTTTATCATTTCTATTTGCCTTATCTTTATCATGTTTCTGAAAGTGATATAAGCTTTTGATTTAGTTGGAGAACTTACTAGATTTTCCCCTGAACTTTTTTTTAGAATGAGGACGGATCTTTATGGAGTGGGGGAACGCTTCCACCTGGTCTAATCACTTTCTACTCAAAAACAAAGTCACTGGACAGATCTTGGCATGTTCTTGGTCTTGGTTATAATCCCAGTATAAGCATGGATGCTATCAAAAATGCTGCAGTCATTCATTACAACGGAAACATGAAACCTTGGCTCGATATTGCCATGAACCAGTATAAAGGTTTTTGGACCAAATATGTGGACAGTGATATGGAATTTGTGCAGGTGTGCAATTTTGGACTTTAGATGAGCTTGTAGTTGCTCTGTCACCAATCAGGTACAAGAAAAAAAATTAGTTTCTTATAGTTTCTTTCACGATTATTGATTAAAGTTTTGAATTTCTCATCAGCTGTTATGTCTGGAGCAAAGCTTTGTAATATAGCCAATATTTTATTTCTTAAACCACATGAATGTTACTGGCAATTTAACTTAACACTGGATAGGCTCCAAGGTTTCAAGCAAGGATTCTATAACCAGTGAAATTAGGTGATTTCTTCTTCTTCTTCTTCTTCTCTCTCTCTCTCTCTCTCTCTCTTATTTTTCTCCCTTTAACTTCCACATCTTTTCTGCCTGTGACGATAACTTGCAATTTAGAAAAAAGACGACACTTGACATTGGTGTTCTTACATTAATCCTTTCTACATGTGACTACAACTTGCAATTGAGACAACGACAGTTGTGGGGTTGACGTTTTTATATAGTATTTTATAATGCAACTTTATTGTTAAAGGTCGGATCCTTAAGTGTTCAACATTGGAAATGAAAACATGGGTTTCAGATTATGAAGCATCTAGCTGAAGAGATGCGCTCAGGAACATCCCTCGCAAAGCCACATGCTGAATTATGTTTTCTTTGAATGATCTTGGGTTTGTTTCCATATTATGTATGATCTGCAATCCGCAAGTTTCTTTGGCTGAAGTGAGGACTGTACTTGGTTTTAAAACTTGAAGTATCGTCAGTTGATCTCTATGTTCATCAGCCTGAGTTATACTTCAGATTAGAAACACTTGACTTCCCTAAAATTACACAAGGAAACATGTTTGCATAGCATGAAGACTTGAAGAGCACCTTTTTATCACAACTCTGTCAATTTTAGACTATGCAGAACCGTAAGTTTACCCTCGGTTCTTGTTAGCTGTAAGATTTCTAATACCTCTAACATCAATCAAGCCTACTAATCTTGTAATTCTGTAGGTAGTGGTCACTTTACAAGCTATACATATGAGCCCTCTCTCTCTCTCTAGCTATTGTTGGCTTAGGCTTCTGTATGCTTACCATTTTTCTTAATAAGAAACAAGAAACTGTGTTCACAAACCCAACAATAAACAGTTGAGAGGCCGGGGCATAGGGAACCCCATCCAAAGAACTACAAAAGAGTCTTCAATGGTCATCATTAAACTATATTCACAGAAGAATTTTCTATGGTTTTTTGGTGAGGTATGTAGCCAGTGGTATGCTTACTCGATCATATATCTTGGTCATGCTAGCAATCTGTACTGTACCTCCATGTTTCTTCAGTAGGTCAAGAGCTCGGTTCCGAGCCAAATGCATCATGAATGCTTTATAGAGTGTTTGCTTACTTGAAAGCAGCGACCTCTTTGGTACCAAGAAATGGTTCAATGTTGGTCATTGTGCTTTTGAGTTGTTTAAGCATAGATTGGTCTTGTTGTTTTTGGCCTCCATGGAGGCATTAGATGTTATTATAAACCCAGCTTCAATCCACAGTGGAAGATGGTTTTAGAAAGAGCTTGATCCCTTCTTAGGCTATGGGCATTCATTTCCAAGGTGTGGGTGATGATTCAAATGCCAAATCCAGCTAATGTGGGTGATGATAGCTGGACGTTAAAAAGCATAGCGATTTGAATGTTGTCTTTCTTGTGTCATCAGAAAAAGTAAGTAGAGGGAGATTGCTATTGATTGGGAGACGAGATGGAGAGTTGAGAGAGCTGGGAGATGGAGGCAGAGATAAAAGAGAGATGAGAGAGAGACACCGATTTACATGCTACGCCGCACGCCGGATGATCAATAAGAGGGGGCCACGTTCCAAAATCTATGTTAGGTTAGAATGCCGTTAAATATGGAATTTGGTGTTTATTTTATCTAGAGGACCCATTTATGATGAAATTAATCTAATATAAACCTAAGAAACAAAAACTGAGTTACTCATGGCTACTGTACGGACATCGACAATCCAAATCATGACCAAATATAGAGAAGCTAAAGAATAAAGAGAGAAAGAAAAACAAGTTGGGCTCTTGACTATCTTCTCAAACTCGGATCACCCTCCAACTCTCTCCTTGATCATCAACTCTTTGAAAGCTCGAAACCGTCGCCCCTCTTTGATCAAAGATGAAATGAAACCCTCGATAGCTTCGCGACACTAAACCTTATTGCCTCTAGAATCATGGGATTGTGGTTTTAATCAATTAAGTTTACATTAGCTATAGAAATATAAGTTTAATGACTTAGACTTCCTATAGATACCTCGTAGAAAGTCAAATAGACATTGAATCCGGTTCAGTTAAAATATTTAAACCTTAACAGCTAAATGCCCAAACTATTTGAGTAAAATCTTAGGAAAACCTTAGGAAATAAACTTGTGCCTTTCAAATTTGAATTAAAAACTTTAAAGTCTCATTTGGTAACTATTTGGTTTTTGTTTTGTGTTTTAAAATTAAGCTTATAGACACTATTTCCACCTCAAAATTTCTTCTTTTATTATCTACTTTTTACCAATGGTTTTAAAAATCAAGCCAGATTTTAAAAACTAAAAAAAAAAAAAATAGCTTTTAAAAAGTTGTTTTTGTTTTTGGAATTTGGCAAAGAGTTCAATCATTGTACTTAAAAAAATGCAAATCGTGGTAACAAATGGGGAAAAAATATGCTTAATTTTCAAAAACAAAAAACAAAATGGTTAACAAATAGAGCTTTAGTTTTTAAAAATTAAGCCTATAAATACTCATTTCACCTCTAAATTTCTTGCTTTGATATCTACTTTTTATCTGTGTTTTCAAAAACCAAATTAATTTTTAAAAACTAAAAAAAATATAGTTTTTAAAAACTTGTTTTTGTTTTTGAAATTTGTCTAAGAATTCAATTCTTCTACTTAAGATCGATAAAACCATGGTAAGAAAATGAAAGGAAATAGGCTTAATTTTTAAAAACTCAAAACAAAAAAACAAAATGGTTACCAAACGGAATCTAAATTATGAACTCAAAACCGTCATGAATTTGCGACTTCATTAAAAATCTCTCACCCAAAATTTGAAAATTTTAAGTATGTAACTCACTCGAACTATATTTCAAGTGATACTTTCATTTAGCCCAAATCAATCTCCAAGATAAACAAAAAAAAAAAAAAAAAAAAACCTTACTTTAAAGCATGGATGATGTATATTTGACATGAAATTGTTAGTTTGGAACCTATTAGACATATTCAAAATATTAGACTTATCTAATAAAAGAATAATCATTTAATGAAGTTATTATATACTTTTTTTTTTAATTCATAATGTATTAAACAAAAACTACTTCCAATGATTAAATTTATAATTTAACATTTTTCCCTATTCGATGAGATGTTGAGATGGATTAAGTTATAATGGAACTAAAGTTATGAATTTAATTTAAAAGTTTCGGATACATTTACATATTCTCTTTATCACCTGATAATAACTTCAAATATGGTATATTAATTTTTTTAGGCTAGAATTTATAAACTTAATTTGTTGTCTCCTGTTTAGTGGGTGGTTGGGAGTTTAAGTATTGAACCCATCATATCTCTTATGTTTTTTTAGTAGTAAACTTGAGTTAGACTTTTTAAGCTTAATTTGAAGAAATGATTAGGTACAGCTCATGTTGTACGTATTTTGATACTCTCTTTTTCTTTTACTTACAATAAGAAAAAAAAAAAACGACATTTTTTTTAATCTGGCACATGGCATAATTCCATTGAGTGGTCGCCAAGCTTGTGGCCCAAATTTTTTTTCCTTTAATCTATGGTTAGGATGAAGGTTTTGGGCACTATATACTTAAACTCCAAACTTACCTAGCCTTTTGAAATGAATGTGAAAGTATATTCATTTACCCCTCTTTAAAGCAAAACCCTCATTGAATGAGAGTAGACCAATTTGAGAATCAAAACTGCCAAAAACATTTTATTATTATTTTCTTTTAATAAAGAAAAGTACCCAAAGACATCAGCAAGAGCATAAAAAGAATCTTCCTTCCCACCCAAGAAGGGCATTTTTGTAATATCACATAACCTTGAAAGTCAAAAAACTTCACTATAAATCACACATCCCATTTGGCCAATTTTCTCACACCCCTAACACAAAAACCCCTGAAAAACAAATTTAATAAAACCAAAAAAAAAAAAAAAAAAAATGAGGCGCCTGGCCGCCGCGACTGCACCACAACCACCACCAACCGCCGCCGTCAAGCTCCACCTATGGAAGTCGCCAACTCCTTATCTCTTCGGCGGCCTTTTTCTCGCCATGCTTCTCATCGCCGGTGCTCTCATCGTCCTCGCATGCTCCTTCCGAAAACGCTCTACCGGCGGCGAAAAGGACCCACCGGCTGCCGCGTCCGCTGCTGTGGATCTCGTAATGGAGCCGAAAATTTTGGTCATCATGGCCGGAGACGACATGCCTACGTTCTTGGCCTTGCCGGCAACCGCTGCCGCCGCCCTACCGCTTTGCAATTGCTCCGCAAATCAACAAGATGGCAATCAAAATCACTCGCCTTGAATCTCCATTAATTACATGCTTAATGAACTATAATCCTCTTTTCTATTTTTTTCTCCTTTTGAAATTTGTCATAAATTTTGTCCCCGAATATGTAAATCAATCAAATGAGCGTTTTTTAATTTGATGTTTAATTCTTCTTCTTGAGTTAAAATATTATTTTGATCCACGTAATTGCAAGCTTAATTAATTTTAATTTGTACTCTAAAATGTTTTAATCATGTACTTTTGATAAATCTTGAGTTTTCATAAAATATATATATAATATGTAATTTTATTTTTAAAATATATATATATATATATAATATGTAATTTTATTTTTAAAATTTAGAGTGAAAGGCTAGTAATTAACAAAAAGTTCTTGAAAAGATCAACAATAAACAAACATATGTAGTTTTGATAAGTACATAGACTAAAATAAAAAAATTGAAAATACGTTGTTCAAAATTGAACGAACTTCAAAATATAGAGATGAAAATGATATTTTAATTTTTTTTTTTTCAATTTTAGATTGGTAAACTATGAAACTTGATCTCGAAATCAACCCCTTTCTTAGAGTTGTTTCTTATATTATATTTTTCAGCTTCTTTGTTTGGTTTTGATTTCGTTAAAGTTAGGGTTTAATTACTTTTTGGTGTTAACTTTGTTTAGGAATATTTTATGGTTTAATTATCCAATGCCCATTTGTTCTAGTTCATTGACATCTCTTTACGAAATACATAGAAGGCTAGCTCAGGTGAAAGAAGGAAAAAAGTGTTATCATTTAATTAATTGCTATATATGAATTTAAATTATCATTTCTTTCTTGGTTCTTTTTCAATCGATTAATAGTTATAAGAAATTGCCTACATCGTACATTTCCCCAAACTATATTTGGTAATTCATAATGAGTGCAAGCAAAGAAAATTTAATGATCTATCTTTCTTAACATTTTTGGAAAAATTTTGATGAGTTACACTAATACATGCTTTCTCTTGAATTTGAATTATTTTCTATTATTTTTAGAAAAACCTATGAAAAAAGTTTTTTTAAATAAATAAATAAAATAAACATTCCATGCATGTTAATGAAAATATTATTCACATATATTTTTTTTAAAAAAAAAAGGCATTGTAAAGTTCTTGTTAATCTTTACAAACAATTAGCGACAACTCAAATATATTTTCATAAAGTCCAAATTAAAGATGCTTAGTGGGTTGGTGGGTGTGAAAGATTTTTAACCATTTTATGTTAACCAATTTCATTCACATTAAATTTGAGATGATTATTACAAGTTGATAAAAAATTGGATGGTTAACACAAGAATTAGAGTTTAGAAAAGGAAAAAGGAGGAAGTTGTTTGGAAATGAAATTATTAGAATAAAAAAAAAATGTATATTGGTAGTGGACGCGGCGGCTCGGAAATGCAAAAGAGTTGAATATTAATGATGATAGAATAGAAATTAAATTGGCATTATTGGGAAGAGGGCCAATATATACCAATAATGCCCATTTAATTTATATTTATGTGTTTCTTTTTGTTTTTGTGATCCCAATTTTCTCAGCCTCTCAATCTTCTATTCTATGTATGTCTTTTTTCTTTTCAACTCAATTTTTACTTTATTTAATTTCATCTCCATTTTCGTCATCTTCTTTGGAATATTCTAGTTGGTTTTCAACCTTAATACTGTCGAGGGGACAATTTTAAAGTGAATGCTACATTTGTAATTACACGTGGATATCATACATATATGTTGGAAATATAGTTCAATAGTAATTAACATATACTCATTTTCTTAATATTAGAGCTTTAATAAAATTTTTGTGCTTATACTAATTGTACTAAAAATTAAATAATAAGTCAAAATTGAATAAAAGAAAAATAACACTCAATCTATCTATATAAAATATAAGGATTTAAATTATCAATACCGAGATGGAAATATTTTTTTTATACAACAACTGCGGGGATGGAAGATCAAACCTCAACTTCTAAGGAGGAATACCATTTCAGTTATCATTGAGGGAAGCTCACTTTGACAATGGAATGGTTGAGATTTATCTAATTTATGAAAATATCATTATATATTCCTAAAAGATAGTAATTCTAAATACTTAATCAATAATATTTCACACTAATGAAATAAGTTATAATTCTTAATATTATTAGTATTTATATCAATTTATTTTTTAAATTTTTTGAAAAAGTGTAAAAAAAAAAAAAGGAAAAATTTAATTTTAATTTCATCAACTAGTATCCTAAACTTAAAAAATTTATTAGTAATCCTTAAAAGTTGCACAATGCCCCCAAAAGAAAAGAAAAATTGGACGATTGTTACAATCAAAACCTTCAATTATAGAATTATACAATTTTAACTCATTTTTTTTAAATCTATTAAATTGGGAAAATATGGCATAAGTCACAATTAAATAATTAAAGTTTTCATATAGATGTTGAGTTTCCTTCTCGATCTAAGAACACACAAATAGGGGTAACAATTAGTTTGATTTGGATAGTTTATGTGTTATCAAAAACTAAAGTTGTTATACAAATTAAATTTCAGAACTTTACTTGTTAATGTGTTCTCAAAAATTAAATTTGTTATAAAAATAGTTAGATTCATTGTCGTTCCTAATTATTGTCATGAAAATTAATACAACAAATGATTAAAAATTAGGAGTACAAAACACATAACTAATATAAATTTTATTTTAAAGTAATTAAGTCAAACATTTCATTCTAAATTATTATAAAAATTATTCCATGATACACTAGGTTATACAATTTCCATAACAACTACTAAAAAAACAAAATTACAAATTGCACAAACTTTGACACTTGCACCACAATCACAGGTTTTAGAAACTCAGGCTTCCAAAATTTTCACTTAAACATAGACATTTGTGATTTTCTAGCTGTAGAAGCCCCACAAATAAGCATTCACATATTTAATTCTCAAGCTTTTAATTATGCTCCTGTGTACCAAATGACCCAAAAAAGTCTATATTAAATGAATAAGGTTGAGTGTCTGATTTTGGTAAACATTATTGATAGAACACATTTTGTATAATCTAAATTGTTCATGTGGAGATATATGAGCGGGGTTGCCACGTACGTACAACAAATTTGTCTGAGACTAAACCATAAAATATTTATAAATTCACTAATTAAGATAATTAATATTTCATAGGTCGATTATCATATGTGCCTAAGTTAATATTGAGCGAGTTATGAACTTCTACCTATGAGGATTTGTTCTTTGATTTACATGGGTAAGAATACATTTTGTAGCTGATTCATTAAATTTATCGTTTTGAAGACGTGAAAAATATAAAACTGGAAACATAAATTCATACGATGAAATTCATGGCTTTCCATATAGAGCAAGTATCTATCACTGATAGTGGTTATTATCAATACCAACAAGGTGCACCTTCCTTTTCGGTGGCTCAATGATAAAGAATCCAAAGTTAAGTGTGTTTAGTCTGAAGCAATCCTGTGTTGGGTGTTCTCTTAGAAATTTTCTTAAGAAGAATGCGAATGAGGACAAAACATGCAGTCTTCACTTTTAGAAACATTCAAGACAAATAAGAATGACATTATTGCTAGGTCGCAGGGAATGAAAAAAAAAATTATATGAGAGCCAACATACTCCAAAAGAATGAATTTAATCTTTGCTAATTTTATTGAACTTTCTAATCTAAAGATAGGTAGAGATGTTGATTGATAGTTTATTCATACTTTGGTTTAATTTGGTTCTATTTGACTCGACCAGGTACATTGAACCTATCAAAGTAATTACAATTAATAGTAGTAATTCATTTTGTACATATGTAATTTAAAATCACTTTTAGCGGGTAGTCCAATTCAATGCCACATGTTTTATGACATGGAACTACAATAACCCTGAAACCATTCTTATTTTATTCTCTCAACCCCCTCTACTTTTGCACCCTCCCTTTTTCATTTTAACTTGAAAAGAAATTAAATTCTTAAGTTAATTTATGACTTAAATATAAGTTATGAATAATAATGAGAATTGATTCCAATGCCAACCTAAACATAAATTAGATAGGCTTCTAGCATACTTCACACAGAGTCATAACAAGCAATTTGTGTGATTTAATTTTTCAATTTTGAAAAAAAGTTATTTTAGAAAAAAATTAAAGTGCTTGACAATTACTCAAAATAACTTTTGAAACATTTTGGAAATGACTTTTTTGAAAAACATTTTTGTCTAGTTAATCCAAACTCCGACTAAATAATATTAAGAAAAAAAAACTATTGGATCTAGAAATAAACTTGACTTTGGAGCTAAATAAACATGTAAATAAGAATTATCAGATATCTCTATAAACCACCACTTGATTAGAATGATTGATAGTATGCTTACTACAAAAATCAAACCATTCAAGAAATTGCAACCCATGCATCCAACTAATAGATTCTTGAATTTTAAAAAAATATATATAATTTTTAAAAATTTGTTTTTATTTTTAAAATTTGGCTTAAGAATTCTAAAAATTATAGTAAGAAACAAATCTTTATAAGTAAATAAAAAAAAAAACAAAAAAAAAAAGGTAAGTGATCAAAGATATGATATGGGTTTTTACCCAAGTGATATTTTGATTAAAAAATCGAAGAAAATGAAAAGTGTTGTAGCCAATAGGTTTGTGAGAGAAAAATGATCCATAAAACCTACAAACAAAGTAATGCTTTCTTCCTTGTACTTCACTATATGATGTTATCCTCTTAAAATTCTTTTTGAATTGACCAACAAATTGTTTTAGATCATTGCAATTGGTTTTCTGTTAAAAAAATTTTAATTCTAAAAGAAATTTTGAAAGCAAGACAAGAGTTTTTTCTAAAACCATTTTAGACTTGTATGCTTAGGTTAATGGTTTAATACATCAAATGCAAAATTATTTGATTCCACATATCTCTATTGAATGAAGTTGAAACCTTATGACACTCTTACTTTAGTGTTTACCCAAATTAAATCAACTCTTTATCTTGCATTCTTAGTTTTAGAATAAATATCATCATCAAGTTTTGAGTCCCTACATAAGATTTGAACGATTTATTGATAGCTGAGGGAGTTAGAATCATTGGTGGATCCAAAATTTTATGTTAGGGGGCACAAATTCATATAAATGTAATTGTGGTGCCTTGATGCAACATTCGAATTAAAGTAATATAGATTACTAAACTACAATAGTTATTATTGTGCATTATATCTATTTTTTTTTTTTTTAATATAAAGAAAACAGTTTTAAAGTATATTTTAAATCATTTTAATGAAAAGAATTTAAATAAAAACAATTTTTTAATAAGAAAAATAATATTCTTCTGTAGTGAATCTAAACAGGGTTATGAAGAAGGAGAAGAAGATATGGACTTGGCGCCTCGATCATGAACTTATATTGGGTTTTGCTACCCACTGTGCCATTACTCATTAGTGGGCTATAAAAATAATTAGAAAAAGAGAACAAAATGGGTTGTGTTTTATTCTTTATAATGTGGCAAAATAGTGAAGGGGGAAAGTGCATTTCCACATCATATTACTTTTACATAAACTTTCGATAATGATGTTACATCCAAATCCATTTCTTCTCTCTTTATTTCCCCTAATTGGGTCATCTCTAGTTTATATTAATTACTTATAATAAACATCAGAACATTATTAATTAGCACATTGATTAACACACCATTTGTTGTTTTTTTTTAGCCCATGGAATTATATTTAGGATTTTGACAATTATCTTTTTCTACTTTTTATAAGTATAATAATATTTTCAAATTTAACTCTACTTTTGAAAAAAAAAAAAAAAAAATCGTTTTTTAAATTTTATTTTGGTTTCCAAATTCAAGCCAACTTTGGCTAGTTTTGAGACTTAAATGGTTGTTTTCATTTGGATATTTGTTTGTTGTGTAGAAATCAAACATTTGGAGCAAATTAAATTAGATCTTTTGAAGTAAATATTGAGAGAATTGAATTAATCGGTCAATAATTAAAGAAACCAAATAAAGAGAATGATATAATGAAGCACAAGATTCGCGGAACAACGTTGCAACAATAAAAGTAATTAGTAGATGTTGCATGATGACATGCATTAGGGTGTCTTGTTGTTGCAAACATGAGGCTTTTTGTAAGCTTAATACATTGGTATCCCTTCAACACTGCCCTCATTTTTCTATAAATATATCTTTTTTTTTTTTAATTGTTTTTGTGCAAAATTATGGAATGAAAATGTCTTTGTTTCAATTTTCCACCACTTTTTTCCCTCTTTCCCTTAATCTTTTGATATTGTTATATGACTTTTATTGAGCTTACAACAATAGTTACTGGCCCTAATAAGAGTTGATTATTACTTTGAAAATATGAGCATGCATGGTTGTTTGATTTGTTGAGCTTGTTGGTCTAATAGCTGAAATCTTTTCCTAAAATATATCTATCCTAATGTTTTTCAATCTTTTCTGTTTTGTTAATGCTTTGATTTAATTTTTATTTAATCAATGTTCATCCACTAATTTCTTTTTCTATATAGAATTTTGTAATTGTATTTGTGGTAATTAAATGAGCTGGAACACTAATCTTGATGTCATAATTTATATACAAAATTTGGCACGTATATACTTAGGATGTGCATTAAAATTAAAACAACGACATAAACAGATTATGAGAAAATGCGCATTATTTTTCAAAATCAAAAATAAAATACAAAAACAAAATGGTGATCTAATGGAACTTTAGGTTTTCTGAAGTGTTAAACAAAAATCACATATGTGTTGGATACAAATGAAAAAGAAGTAAATAATTGAACAAAAATAAAATGGCAGAATCTATTAAAAGGTTTTGATATACCATGCTTTACAAGAATATATATAGTGGCCACTTATGTCTCAAATCAAACAATAATGCGTGTCTAATAGGATATTATACATTTATAAAATCATAGATCAAAACTCAAGAGTTGAATAAATTTGGAGGAAAAAAAAGGGATTATTATAAAAATTCAATTGCTAAATTTATAATTTAATATTTAAAACTATACCTATGATTTAAAATCACAACCAATTCTAGGTGATCATATTTCCTATATCATTTTCTTCAAAACAAAATTAAATTAAATTAAGAAGGCTTGTATTTTAGGAATTATCCTAATGCAAAAGTTGAATGATGGATTTAAAAAACTACTCATTTATTGTTAAAAGAAAAAAAAAATCAACTGTGGAGTAATTAAAGTCTGTCAATTTACTTTGATACAAGAACATTTGATGAATATTTTTACAAGTTTATTGTGAAATAAATTTTGTTTTGTCTGTTCCATTTGGGTGTGAGGTATTAAATAATTAATGATAAATTGGTATATAAAGCAATCCCACTTCTGTAGGAAGCTTCTATGGTGGTTTGGCCTCACATTCCTTCACAACCTTTGCTTTTTTTTTATATTTAGCAACATTGTCATGTGATTTGGATATGATCTCTATACCATTTCCTCATACCCACTTTACTTTTGATATATATGCTAACTTATAAAATTAAATATCTTTTTCAGCTTTGCCATTTGCTTTTTTAAAAACAACACTCTTATTCCTTCAATAATTCTAATACTAGTCATCACCCATCGTAAATGTCTCAAAATCATCTTTTCTTTAGGACAAAAATGCATTTGAGTTAAGGTCTTGATAAAGAATTAAAAATTTTGTGGTGCATTCATATTTTAATTTCATTTCGGGCTACTACCATTTCATGTTTTGATTATCATCTAACATTTTCCAATGAAGAATAGTTTGAAATATTCATGAAATGTTAAGGTAATGTAGAACTTCAAATTGAGATTTGAAATAGGTCGTGGCAAGGAACTAAAAATTGTGTGGCGCATTCATATTCCAATTTCGTTTCGGGGAGTAAAACATGTTATAGAGTCTCAACCATAGTTATTGGAAGTTCAAAAAGTAACTCACTTTCTATAAATTATAATAAATTTGTTGTCTTACTTCACCATACCCCAATTGAAATTGAAATTGAAAGATATTGATGCTTAAGTTTATTGTCCTAGGGTTGCTCAAACATATGTTGAAATGTTGTGAGTTAACGAGTTATGATATGTTGTTTTAGTTTGTTTTATTAAACTTGTATTGGTTGTAAATTGCCTATAAACATGTTTTATGTCCCTAGATCATTTTTAATGAGAATAATTACTCTCTCAGCATTAGAGGGATTATATATCGAAAGAAGGAAACAAATAATAAACGCTGTAGAATAAAGTGTAGCTTCACATCAACCTACTTTCTTCTATCATAAAAGTTGTTGATATTTTTACAAATGTATGATACTTTTATTGTATCTTGAGCAATCCCTAATCCTTCCAAAATGCCTTCCGATAACACCGCTTCTTTAACTCCTTCACATGTTGATATGAACCCTGCTTTAATAGTGTAAATAATCAACTGCTAATTGCAAATTGGATTTCCAACTAATTATATTCCCTCCAAAGAGAATAGCAAAATATGTTAGGGACCTTCTTCTGTTGCAAAAATGAATCAATCACAAATTCCCAGCAACTCAATCTTTAAAAGGTTTAGGATGTTTATAGACTAAACCTCTTTTCAATGATTTTTATGTGAGCTTCCCAATGTTGCTTGCTTTTTAAGGTTTCTTACATATTGAAGAACTAAAAAGCCAAAAAGCGCTTGTAGCTCAGTGGATAGAGCGTCTGTTTCCTAAGCAGAAAGTCGTAGGTTCGACCCCTACCTGGCGCGAATTTTTTGGTTTTCTAAAGTCCTAACAGTGAACGTCAATATATTTCCTATTTGGTTGCAACTTTATCTCTTATGCATTTTTTTTTTCCTCACAAAAGTGAAAGGATGCATCAGTTTTAAACGAGAAATTATGCACAAATTTGAATAGTTGCATCCTATAGCATCAGTTACATTTATTGGACTCATCAAATATATACGCTTGAAGAATTACGTCCCATCTTAAAGAGCTATCTGAGTGCATCAATTGTACTTGCTGAACTCAACAAACACCTGTACACAAGAAAAGTTGCATCCCGTTAGAAAATGGTAAAATGGAAATTTACCTAAAATATAAGGGTTAAAACAAAGGACGAAGTATTTTCTTTTATAACCTCTTTTAATATATAATATAAACTAGTCAAGCAACACGTGTAATGGATGGTGAAATCTTATAGTTTTAATTAAACAATTTGAAAAATAGTATGTTTTATAGCATGTAATAAAAATATTATATAGTCCCGCTCTAATTGCCATAAATTTTTAAAAAGTTAGATAATAAAATAATATTCATTTTAATATTTTTACATTATTTTATTTTTTATAAAAAAAATTATATACGAAGCGAAAAGGTGATTAAATTTTTAAATAGTTAGATAATAAATAATATTCATCTTAATATTTTTACATAATTCTATATTAAGCGAAAAATTGTGCAATAGTGAATAAATATGCTAACTTTTGGTATTGCAATGACAATGACAAAGGCTTACGAAACTAAGTAGGACCTTTTGAATTGAATCTTAAGTAGTCTATCAGTGGTGCGAAGCTGCTTTAATTGAATTTTTGCCATGTAACAATTTTGACCATCTAAATCACACTCATATATGAAAAGACAATGCACTGTTTTATTATGTATATAATTTTCTTAATATTGTCTTAAGATGTATTTGGTTTAACTTCTCAAGTGTTTGATTTTAAAAATATGTTATTTTAGACAAAATTGAAGTGTTTGACAACTAATAAAAATAGTTTTTTAAGGTATTTTTTAAACTATTTTTATAAAAAAGAATTAAATAAAAATGATTTTTTAAAAAATATTTTTTTCTTTGATCAATTCAAACAAATCTATAATTTCCAAAACAAAATTAATTAAAGGTGTTTACTTTTTGTTTAAAGTTCATTTCTGTCATATTTTTTAATATTGTTTTAAATCTTCATAAAGAATCTCCAGGGAGTCTCTATGAAAAAAATTAATACAAAATATTTTCAACAACTATAATTTTTTATATATATATATGTATATATCATGATGCTCAACTTTTAGTTGACAAGTTTTGTTTTTAAAATAAATAATAAATAATAAAATAATAATAAAAATAATAGAAAAGCTACTTACCACTTCACCCACTTTCCACCCTCTTGATGATTTACAAAATACCACCAAACTCCCTTTCTCTTTTCTATCCCAATTGGGTTTTTGGAAAAGAATAATAATATCCTTTTATTAAACAACTATATATTATAATGTTGGCCAACAATTTTCACTTGGTATATCCACCATTTCCTTATCCCCATTTGCGCCCACAAATTTATTGAGTAGTCTTTTAATTTATGCATGCTGCTGACACATTTCTCACTTCCCCCAATTTTAATATAATAATAGATAATTATTATTATTATAATATATATGATCCTAACTTTAATTTTTACTACAACCCAATATACATACCATCTTTTCCATTGCTTTTCTTTCTTTGCTTCCCTCATGCAAACTATATACTTCTCCAATTATTTAATCACATTCTTGTTTAATAAGTGTTGGATATGGTAAAAAGGTAGATCATTTGAATCCTTTTTTATTTTATTTTTCTAATTTGAATTTATTTTATGTGTTTGTCACATGGTTATCTTAAAGTATGTAATCTTTACTCTACATATTAAATAAATGATATTAATGAAAACAAGATAAATATTGATTTTTTATTTTATAATTTTATGTTGCTTTAAAATAATACATATTATTTGTTTCAAAATTATAATTATGTACCTTGTCTTATGAATGTAGATAATAGAAGACCATTGTGTTCAAAACTCAGCATTTAAGAAAAATAAAGTAGAAATTAAACATTAAGGCTCCATTTGTTTGGTAAACAATTTTGTTTTTAGTTTTTTATATTTGAAATGCTTACTTGTTTTCTCTAAATTCAATAATAAGGTTCTCACATTTTCTTTTTTTAAGAAATAAATGAACTTTTAAACAAAATCTAAAAATAAAACTAAATTTTTTAAAATTATTCCTTTTAGTTTTTAAAATTTGGTTTAATTTTTAAATATTTGTAGAAAGTGAATAACTAAATAAAGAACTTATAGATATAAGTAATGGTTATAATTAAGCTCAAATTTCAACGTCACCCAACGGGTTTTATAATATTACTAAATAGACCTTGTAATGAGAGTTTCATATAAAATAGTAGGAGTTAGAACCTTAAAAATAAAAAAAAAATAAAAACATGGGCGAGAAAAAGAAAAAAAAAAAAAAAGGTACAAAATCAAGAGAGAAAACACAACCTAAATTCAAGATTAAATGTTGGATAGTTTCATATTTAATTATATCAATTATGTTTATTAAAAAAACTTGCAAATTACATTTTAATTTAGAGTTGTTTTTAAAATAGTACAATTATAGAAAAATTTAACCATTTACCAACAATAGACTGCAATATAGACCTTTATCGCTTGGTGATAGTAGTCTATCTTAATCTATTGTTGATAGACAATGAAATTTTTCTATATTTGTAAATAATTTAATATTTTTTAATTTATAATAATTTTCCTTTAATGTATTGGTAAAGTTACTTAAATTTTTTACTCATTTAATAAATATCTAATTACATGATTAATTAAAATATTAATGAGGCCATAATACTCATTACTAATCATTGTATATATTTTAGTTTATACTAATTTAGATACATGTTAGGACTATTTTTAAACATAGCAAAATGAGTCAACTTATTTATAACTATAGTAGAATGTATCCTTTCAAACATATTTATTTCTACATTTTAATGCTTATATTTTTGCATTTTTAATTTTAGATATTAAGAAAGAACATTAGAATAAATGAGTATTTTACATCCCACCTAAATTTATGATTTTAAAATTTGTTTGATATTTTTATTTTTCTTTTCTCAAAAGAAAGAAAAGAATCTTGAATTGGTTTAGACTTTTGAATAAAAACCCTTGATTAAAGGGAAAAGGGGAGTTTGCTTGTGTTTTTTAACCTTCCATCTGAGTGATTAAATAAGGAAAAAAAGAAAAGCATCTCTCAAATTTGGATTATAATGTCTAATAATGAATTAAATGAATAAATTAGTGGGCCCTTAATTTCAAAAAGTAAGGATAAGCTAAGGCAATCAGTGAGGCTGTCATCTTTTGCTAGCTTTTCCCCCCTCTTTTATGTAGCTTCATCAACAATTCTTGAATACTTTTATATTTATTTCTTAATTCCAAAACTACCCTTCACTTGAAACTAACTGGATAACTCACTATATGCATGATCAAACCACCTTCTTTGTTTTTTAATTTCACTTTTTAATTAGGTTAGATCTAAATTTTCAGATTTAAATTCTTGATTTGTGAAAGGGTTAGCCCAAAGTACACATTTGATTATTTGATTTTTAGGTTTGAATTTAATATCTATTTAGTTCTTAAATTTATTTATTTATTTTTGTATGATGAAAAATTCGAACTTCTGACCTTTTGGTCGAAGTACATATGATATGTTAGTTTTAAATTCAAATTTTGAATTTTTTTATTTTATCAAATTACACTAATAACATTTCTTTTTTGGCTCTGAAATTTTAATTTTTTTTGTATATTAACTAACAAGATGTACCTTCCTTTTTCGGAGTTCATACATATAGAAGCTCCAAAGTTAAGTGTACTTAGCTTGGAGCAACTGTATGTTGGGTGACTTCTTGAGAATTTTTTCTACTATTTCATGGACACAACTTTTTTTATAGTGCATAAGAGTGTGATAAGTACAGGTCTATAGTGGAATGACTTTATAGTTAATTAATGAATTAAAAATTAGTTAATTAAAGAATTTGATTAATTAATTTTGTACATATCATTAGAGGTTATAATCTATAAGTTCTTAAGGTTCACTCGCTAGTTCATACAAACAATTAAGATCAATTTTGTTGAAAAAATTTTTAAAGCATTCATAATAATATTAAATATATTTGATATATAAAATAAGAGAAAATTTGATAAATTAAATATCAAATGATTATTATGTGAGAGGGACAAAGATTTGCCCTAGATGGTCGCGGAAATAGGATCTTTTAAGGGTTAGGCCATGACCATAACATCTCCATGAGTGAAAGGAGTTATATTAAAATTCTTCTCTTTAGATAATTAGAGAATTCTCTATAAAGCTTTTCCCTTGCCAATCCCCTAAGGATTTTCTTTCAAAGGCTCCCAAAAGCCTTTAGTCTTTTGTTCGAGTCATAGAAAGGGAGATTTCGTAGAGATTGAGATTCGACTTCGATAAAGTTGCGGAGAACAAGAAATTAGTGACCTACCAACATTTTTTCTATGACACTTAAGGTGTATTTGGTTTCACTTTTCAAGTGTTTAGTTTTGAAACAAAGTTATTTTGAAAAAAGTTGAAGTGTTCCGCAACCACTCAAATTAAAATAGTTTTTAGAAAAAATAAGTTTATGAAATAAGTTGGTTTAGGAGAATCACTTAAAACCAACTTTTAGGAAAATGATTTCACTATTGTTCAATGGTTAAGCTCTCCCTAATTGTATAATTTTAGAAAACACCAAAATGTCCTCAATAGTCCTCTACCTCACTTCCATTATGTTGCCGTCACCACCGCCCTCTACTTCCACTATATTGACATTAGTGACTTTTTTTATTGATTATATCTTCGTGTTTCATAGATTTTTTCACAAATATAATAGAAATGTTGATTCATTGTATCAATGAGTTGCACTCATCTTTATGCATTCCTTCCATCATGAAGGAAAAAGATTTTTAAAAATTTTAAGAATAAAAAGAAAAAAATTTACAACATGATAACTTGTGACTGCACAAAGATGGATACAACACAAGATTTAGTTGGTAATACATTTTTGTAATGTCTTTCTTATATATTGAACCATATGAAACAATCATTAGCCAAAGTGTTATTCTAGTGTCTTATAAGGTTTTGAAGAAAAAAAAAAAAAAACTTAGTTGCATCATCCATTTATCTTTGTACAATCCATTCAATTGTTCAACTACTATTTTTTACGTGACAAACATTTTCTTCTTCTTTTTAAAAAATGCTTTAAGTTTTTGTTTTGTTATTATGATTGGAATGAGATACATGTATAAGGATTAGGGCAACTCATTTTCTCAAAAGGAGGAAGGGCATAAGGGTAAAACCAACCAACCAATCTCCACCCAAAAGAACCCAACAAAACAGTTTTAATAGGTTGCTACAAATACATCCATGATGGAAGCCAAACAAATGCAAAATTTTATATGATAACATTGAAAAGCATACCCAAAAATCCCAAAAGAGAGAAGGAAAAAAAATGAGAGCTACAACTTCAAGTCGAAGTTCAAGAAACTCGACCGGCAACATAGACACCGGATTCGGAAATTGGCACTCTCCAATCCCTTATCTTTTCACAGGCTTAGCCATCGTTTTGGGTCTTATCGCTATCGCACTACTCATCCTCTCTTGCTCCTATCTACATTCTCCACCCGATTCAGACTCCTCTCCGACCGCCCCCGCCCCCGCCCCCACTGACGAAGAAAAGCCTCCCAACCGTAGCCGGGATTTAGAGCCGACCATTGTCGTTATTATGGCCGGCGATGATAACCCTACCTTCTTCGCCAAACAGACAGCCCTCTAACATGTAAAAGATTGTGTTTTTTTCTTTTTTTTTTTCTTTTTTTTTTTAAAGGTGTGTTACTTGTGATCTATTTTGTGGGGGTTTTTTTCATGTGATCTAACTAATCTTCTTCATCATTTTTTTTTTTTTTTGGAAATTTTAATGTATATAGCTTTGTTAACCTTATACATGTGTATATATGTGTAGTTTTATATACTATTTTGATTCATGTTTTGGCTAGTGATCTAACTTTTTTGATGTGTGATTGGGTAGATATATGGGTGTTAAAATTAGAGAAATATTTTTAGCCATTTCTAAAAGTCTTACTAGTTTTATATTTTATTCTCTACTTTTATTTAGTGTTTTAAAAACAAGCTAATTTTAATTTTTTCAAAAAATATATAGATTTTGCTTTTTATTTTTTTACAAAAATTAAAAAATATATATACATTAGTGTCTATTTATGCTTGGGTTTTTAACAAATTGGGGGTGGAGGGGGTGGATGTGTGAACTTCTGAATAAGAAGCAAACTTAATGCTTGGTGAAGGGTGTTTTTGGGAGTTTGAAAATTGCCTTAGAGACAATCATTACAATGTAAATTGCTGGTTCAAGTTAGGGATAATGTGGACATCACCCTAAAGAAAAAGCATCAACTTTTTTTGTTTTGCCTTTTTTCTATATATATATTTGCAATGGGAATAAATAAGGCCAATGGGACACAATAATTGTACTTTTAATTTTCTATTCTTTTCGGAAAAGGAAGTAAAGGATTAATTATAGTATTCCCCCCCCCCCCTTTTTTTTTTTTTTTTTTTTATAAATAAGGTTAATCATGATTGATTTGTTATATATATATGTACACATTTTAGTGTGAACATCTATTCATTTGGAATAAGAATCCTTTTTGGTGTTGAGAACTTCTAATTGTCAATTACTGTGACCATCAAAATGATTATTACCACTTCAAGGGAGTGTTAAGAAAAGATTAAGGAAAAAAATATGGCTAAGTATTAGAGGATGACCCACTCTGGGATCATTCTAAGGGAAGTGAGTAATATTTTCTCCTTTGTTTCTTCCCTTTTTTTTTATGAATAAGGTTAATAATTGTTTGATTTGTTTTGTTTGTACACATTTTGGTAGGAAAATCTATCCATTTGAAATTAAGAACGTAATCCTTTTTTGTGTTGAGAACTCCTAATTGTTAATTTTTAAGACCATCAAAATCATTTAATGCAATTTTAAGGGATTGTTAGAGAAGCTTACTGATATGAGGAAAAAATATGGCTAAGTATTTAGCTTTAAAAAGGATGACACATTGATTCATTCCGGAATTGAGTTATATTTGGCTCAACAAGATCTATGAAGGTCGACCCATGGAAGTTAAGAAGGTCATAGAGGTTGACCCATAGGGTTGCTATAGACTTCATGAAGACCAACTTATAGGGTCGATCATGATGGTCAAATTATGCCCAAGTGTTTGTCTATTAGCTAAGATCCACTAATGAGATTATTTGTAATAGTCAAATTAAGTTAGTCATGGTCAAATTAATTTTCCAAGAGAATAATTAACCAAGTGACAGTTACAAGATAATTTTTCTATAAAATAAGAGGGCTCAAGACATTTGAGGTATGCACTATAACACTCTCAATTCTCTATTCTCTAGCCTCAATCAAGATAGAGCAATTATCTTGATTGTCAAAGGGTTAATGGTCAAGCGTCACACAGATGCAAGATTTTCTTTATTATGCAGGTTGATAATGTTCAATACCTCTCAATTATTACAAACTCATGCTGGTACTAATTTTCGGTATCAACAGTTACTTTTCATTAAAGACTAGAAGGTAAGTAGAACTAGTTACATACACTCAAGGTTTGAACATTCTACAAGCAAGTTGATTGATCTTACTTGAATACTTAAACATACAATCCTAGATGATCAAGAATTGTGGGATGGTGATGAAGCTCATTCATCAATACAGAGAAAAAGTCTCATGCCCAACATTCAACATCCAAAAAAAACCATGGTACAATGTCATTTTCAAACCCATAAGACTATTTTGCTTAACCCATAAGACATTGAATAAAAAATTTTGGCTAATCACAAATCTTCATGTCATTTCTTAGATTAATGACGAAATTGTTATATTATTGAATTTGAAACTAATTACAAATTGACATGCGTAATCAAAATTAAAAGTTAAATGATCTATTAAACACACATTATAGACTAGTTTAAAAAATATAAAAATAAAAATAAAAATAATTTTTTTGAGGTCCGGAAAACATAAATGGTAAGAACATCAAATATCTCAAATGAATCCAAAACTTTAAAAGGTGGGCACAAGAATTAAAACAATTTCAAAAAAGTATATTCAAAAGTAGGAGGCTTAGTAAACCAACAAATAATACTTCAATAAAATTCTATATAAAAAGGTATTTGGGGCTGAATTGATTTTCTAAACACAAGACACTTTTTTTTCACTAAAAACACTTTTTAAACATTTTAGAAAAGCATTTCAAGCACGCTCTACACGTAACATGTACATCCTACACATCAAACAGCTAGGTACGTATAGATATTAAGATGAATAGAAGACAAATAGAAAAGTTAATAAAATGAAAACAATGTAATTTTTGTGTAAAGTTGAGTGAATCAACCAAAATAATATATGTGGCTATGATAAATTTGAAGGACTAAAAGGAAAATTTATCCATCAATCAAATAAAAATCAAGATATTAATGTAAGGTCGTGAAATACAGTCAACATTCCATCTCTAGTACAAATAAAGCTCCACTACCTAAGGAAAGGACATTAAACTTAGTGATATAGAGCTTTATCAACATAAAAAGTTCGTCCAAAAAGAGATATTAATATGTTAGAATAGCAACTCGAGTTGTTATACGTCGAAATAAAAATAACTGTAGAAGACAAATAGTACACTCTTGCATGAATCTTTAGAAAGAAATTAATCAAATAAAAACACTATAATTAATATTAATCAACATATGGCACGCAAGTTATAATTTTAACTTAGAAAACTCTCTTCAAATCGAGAGTAAAAAATCACAAAGTCAAAATTTCTACCATGAATTTTTTCTAGTCATAACTACAATAATAGATATCTCAAAATAATAAATTTAGTGAGGCAATGAAGAACAATATTATAAGAGAATAAACAAGAAACTAAGGATGTTCGACTTATGGAAAGCTAATCATGACTCTTCATAGGAGATGAGTTATCAGTAGTCTTTTAATTTGGAATGAGATTCAACTCATATAGGTTCATGGGAATTGGTCTTATAAATCTGGGAGATCAGTTGGGAAAATTCAAATATAATTATGAGACAATTGTTAATTATGTGAATTGATTGTTAATTTAATAGTGGGAAAATTTTTGTTTTCTAAAAAAATAATAATAATTTCCAAGTTTTTAATGTATCAATACGAACATGATAATACACATTTTACCGTTCCTAAGTTTCGAGAATTGTAGTTTATAAACAATAATTGCCAAGTTTTTTAATGTGTCATGAAGCTTTGGTAACATGTATATGAACTTGTGGCCTTCTTGACATAAAGTTCTGGATCGCAACTGTATGAAAACTAGGGTGAACAACAAACTCTAGTATGAGCAGAACTTCCCAACATCCCGTAAGCCAATGCAAGCTCAGACTTCAAACTCGAGCGTGTCTTGAAGAAGGTTTAGTTAGAGAGATTGCTAATAACATTCTTCTATTTACTACAAGAAACTCTTTAATTTCACAAAAAAAAATGTTCAGTTTCAAGAGGATATTGTTGGAACTGAATGCAAAGCCTAGATGACCAAATTACCCAAGTAGCAGACTCAATTAGGAAATTGAAGAGTCTACAAGAGCAAATACTACTGAGGCAAGAAGTGTTGAAGATACTACAATCACTACGAGAAAACAAGTTTATTGCATGGGTCTATTTAACTTAGTGCAGTAATCGTAAACCGTTGCAACATATATTACAATAGTTTAACAAATATGTTGGTAAATGCAGCATTGAAAGGTCAAATCAATGCAAATTAAGCAGTGTAATAGACCTTATTTTTGTAGTAGTGAGGATGAGGTAGAGTATTTCAAGCCATGTCAAATTCACGTTTGCAAGGCTAAGGAAGAAATAGAGCCTAAGCATTAAGAGTCATGTCAAATTTAACTCTAAATTTTCAGTTTTATCAATTTAAATTTTAAACTTGAATAATTGTATCAATTTACCATATCTATGTTAAATTAAATTGAAACTTTTAAAATTAGAAAAGTATTAGAGTTTTGAAATAGTCCCAAGGGGTGAACAAGTGAAATATATATCTGAATTCTGAAAGGTAATTACAGAAAATACAAAATTCGTATACATTTAAGACAAATGCTATAATTTAAAAAGAAAATAAAAAAAAAGAGTTAAATTAAAATTCACCTATAATTAGTACTTATTAATTAGAAGAAGAAGAAGAAATAGTAGAAAAATGCTTACTTTTGTGCCATCTTCTTTCACGAGGTTCAAAAGGAAGGCACAACCCCATAACCAGCTTCGGGGATCAAGGGGTTGGAGAATTTCCGGTCCAGTTGAAGCTCGACATCGGTTCGTTTGGCGAACCGGCCCTTGATTCTGGGCCGGGTCTCAGCGTAGGCCTTTCTGGAGGCGTATCGGATGGTCTTCTCAAACTTTCTTGTCTTTTTCTTCTCTCTGTACCTTAGGACTCGGGCTTCTCTATCCATTGGACTCAGTTGGGTCGCCGGCATTTGAATCGCCGCCGCTGTCGTGCCGGAGAAGAGATCGATTGTCCCTTTTGGTGGCCTCATGTTGGAGATTGATATGTCGCTCATGGTTGTTGTTGTTGAATCCGGCACCACCCCGACCTCCATTGATGACACTGATATCTGATTTTTCAACAAATTTTTTTTTAAAATTAATTCTCATTTAATATCCTATTACCTGGAAAGAAAAGCCAATTTAATATAAGAATCACTAAATACTTCAAATTATTCTTAATAATTAATAATTAAGACGATCCCCGATATTCATTTTTTTTTGTTTTCATTTTTGAAAATTAAATTTATTTTCTCTTAATTTTTTTATAATGGTTCGCATCTTTTTAAATACATAAGTTGAATTTGTTGTCAAGTTTAAAAAATAAAAACAAGTTAAAAACTTACTTTTTTAGTTTAAAATATTGGCTTGGCTTTCTAAATATTGGTCAAAAGTAGATAAGAAATTAAGAAATTTAAAGGTGAAAAAAATATTTAAAGACTTAACTTTCAAAGACAAAACCAAATAATTACTAAATATGGCTTAAGCTTTTTCTCAATTTATTCCTAGTATGTATATATTAAACTTTTTTTTTTAAACAGCTTGAATTATGAAAATATGTGAAAAAAAAAAGTAAACTAATAAACACAAAGTTAAGCTTATAAGTGAAATTAGTATAAATTAAGCTTAATTTTCAAAATTCAAAAATTAAAATTTAATATCCATTTAATTACCATTTAGTTTTTAGTTTTTTTTTTTTAATTTTACCAATAAATTTGGAGGATTTAATTTCAAAAACTAAAACTTGGAAGAATTCTTAATATTAAGCTTATAAATACTAGTATTTCCAATATGTCCTTATACAAAACAATACTTATTTAGGGGTTAGCCACTCTTAATATATATACCATGAGAAAAAAAACAATTTTTTGATGTTGTTGATAAGTAGGTTGAACGCTTTTCTGAATTCTAAAAAAGGCCAAATAAGTTTGCTATGTAAACTAACAACACGCAAACACATGTATAATATATCAACAAAACAATATTCGTTACTACATCAATTTCTTTTTGATAGCAAATTCATAACCCAATAACCCAAGCAAAAATAAATATTTTAATACAGAAAAAGGTAAAGTTGAAAAGATTAAAGAATGAATCTGGCCCTTCAGCATATTCAACAAACCAAAATGAAAATTTTTTAAAAAGTTGAAACAAATCAAAAATAGAAAAGTCCCAAGTTTTGTTTTAACTGAATTAAAAAAGAATAGAATAATGAAAGCAAGTGAAAGAGAGAGTTAGTGAGAGTGTTACAGTGTGGTTGAGGAAGGCATTGTAGGAGTAGGAAGGTTTTGAAGAAGAGTGAAAGAACTCAGAGGCATCAACAAGGCCTTCATAGCTCTGCTCCATTAATACTTGATGTTGCTGCTGCTGCTGTTGATGATGATGATGATGATGATGATGATGATGATTCTTATTCCCTTCAAACTGATCCATTGGCACAACACTATCTCCTCCTCCCCCATAGTTGTTGTTGTTCTTCTTCAGTCCTTCAAACTCATCAATATCATCCTCATGATCTCCAAATCCATTATTATTGTTATTCTCATTGAACTCCACAAACTTCAAATACTCATCATCCTCTTCCTGCTCATCTTCCCCACCTAACAAAAACAATTCATTATTGTTGTGGTTGTTATTGTTTTTGCTGTAGTTGTTCTTGGGTGGATTCATCAGCAGCCAAGAAGCCGCCTCCTCTTCCTCGTTCGACTCCTCCTCTTCTTCTTCCACTCTATCAAACACGGCGACCCCATTGATGGGCACGCGTTGGTGTCGTCGAGCTAGTGGGTTCGCGGAGTGGATCTCTGCATCGCACACCGCGCATAGGGACGCGGCGTCAGCTTTGCAGATGAACTCCGCAGGAGCTCTCTCACATGCCTCGCATGTTACGGATCCCCATCCATTGGCGTCGCCGCGATACTCGTCTTCTATTTTCAACATGTTGCTGTTTTTTGTGTTGTATGAGTTCCTCTTCTTTTTTATTTTGTGTTGCTTTTGAGCAGAGAGAGATCAGTGGGGAGGGGTTGTAAGCTGTAGATCAGGGAAGAGAACTTGGAGTGGAGGGGCTAGAATCCATGTTTCGCCACGTGGCCATTATTTAGTGGCCCTAAAAAGGTAATGCATTATCTTGTGGCTGCTGATGACTCTCTGGTGGGCTCCGCCTTAGAGTTAGAAGTTTCTGTGTGGGCCCTACTCTCAATTTTATTTTTCATTTTGGTATATGTGGTTTCAAGATCTATCTACATGTGAATATTCGAGGAAAAAATAAGACTTGATTGTTTGGTAATCATTTTTTTTTATTTTTTTATTTTTGAAGATGTGAATTTATAAATAATTATTTTGAGAGTGTTTGGGGTACCAATTTGAAGTTGATAGAATGGGTTACTATACTATAGCCTACTTTATATTTGAGGTACTTATAGTTTATTGTTTTCGATCTTGTTAGCTTACTTAATGGGAACAAAACTTTTGCCACAATGTAGGAGCAAGTTGTTTTTGCTATGCTTTTGTATTTGAACATGTTTTATCTGTACCTACTTTAGCAATGCAATTTGATATCAGTGCCTTAGTTAATTAATGATGCTAATTGTTCTATTCGATTTACTTTTTCCTTATGTTTTATATAGGACCAACATTTAAGGAGCCTAATCGGCGCTAGCGAACGGAAGGATAGACTCTATTATTTCCGAGGAATTCCTATAGTGAATGTTCAAAGTTTATTTGTTTTTTAGTTGTGACATAGAAGATTAGGACATCCATCGGATAAAGTGGTAAAGTTAGTACCTGCAATTCGTTCTAGTTCTCCTGTACTCAAAGATTCAATAGTATAAACATTGCAGCCTTTTTAAATATTTTTTCATTTAAAACATGTTCAAAATAATATTATTATTATTTTGCTCTCTCATATATTAACCATATTGATGTTTGAATAATTGAAAAATACTTGGATACATTACAACTTATATCTATTTTTATGCAACCTACGAAATGGTACATAGCAAACTTGTATTTTTAAGTGTTTTGAAATTAATATTTTCTAAGTTATTACTCCAAATAATTTATGGGTTTCCTTTCCAATCTCCATTGCTATCCCCATCCTTTCTCGTTTTGGCTTTTAGGAAGCATTTGGTGGACTAAAAAGTCAGTATTTTGTTTGCGGCTTAGGTTCGCGAGTAGAAATAGTTTATGATACTCGCCTTCTCTTGGCCACAAACTACCGGGTCCCACCCAAGTTAGATTCGATCAAATATGTGGCAGTTCATTAACACAAAGCCGGCGAGATCTGACGTGGAAGGCCCAGACAAAACCTTTTATATATATATAAAGATTTTTCTCCAAAAATTTCTTTTTAATATATGGAAAATACTTGGGTGACATATCCCGGTGTCTGTCACACCCAATTAAATTTTAACACGTGTCAAATCTTTTAATTCAACGTGTAGAAAATAGGGTAATCCGAATTTTTTTTTTTACTCGGTAAAATTTTAGTTCGTTTATATATAATTTTTAAATTTTAAAAAAGATATATAATAAGTCCCTTGAACTTTTTATTTATATCTAATTTAAAATCTAAAGCTTAATAAGAAACAAAACAAAACAAAACATTGTCTATAAAACTATTAATTTTAGACATTTTTAATATTTTACGAGATTACTATATACAATTTATATATCTATTAGCTGTTTTTAAGAACCTTATTAGAGTTAAGATTAAACTTGTAATTAAACTTGAATTTAACTTTAAATAAATTAATATATAATATTTAGATCAAAAATTGGGTTATTTTTAAATAAATATTTATGAATTACAGATAAACTGTGATATTTTGCTATTGTTTGTAAATATTTTCAACAGTTTTATCATTTAGAATAATTTTCTTTAAATAATAGTAATTAAAAAATCATTATAAATCTTTACATAATTATTCATCTAAATATATATGCATAAAATGAAATTAGATATTTATCGAAGTTTTTCAAAATAAAATTAAGTTTGTTCATACAACCAGTTTTCGTATATTAATATACTAAGATTTCAAAAATATTTGTGCATAAATAGGAAAATAAGTGTTACAAGAAATATATTATCAAGTTAGAATTTAAATCATGTATAAATATATTGAAAATTTACTTGTCATATATATATTGAAAATTTTAAACAATAAAAATTAATTAAAATTGACAAAAAGAAGCAATGCTTCATCACAGACTCGAGAACTCGGGACTGTTCTTGAATTAGCCCCTCCCAACCACTAAAGCAAACACAATTTGAAGAACTTCGACAACGAGAGATAGCTCCATACTTTTTATATTTACTAAAAACCCACATACCTATATATATAAAACGTCACGATATGAGGGCTACATGTCTCTTTGGCCACTTTATAGATTTGCCTTTCTAATCATAACATGTTATTTGAACTCTAGGTGGCATTGGCCCTTTAATTATATTAAGAATGGATCCTCGTATAAGTATTTAATGTTGTTGAAGTTCACAATTTTTTTTTCTAGAAAATCTATTTAATTTTCTTGTGGTTTTTTATCAATTAGTTATATTGGGGTTATACTTATTAACATTGTGGTTTGTTTCACCTTGAATTAGGAGAGTTCTCAAACATAATTGAGATAGTTTTCTTTATCAATTTCTTTCATGGATCTCATCAAAGCTTAAAGTCAAAAAACTATGCAAATATGAAAAGAAAATTATTTCTAAAATTGAATGCAACAATAAGATAAGAAATCTCACAAGAAATCTTTTATAACGATTTATACAGTTTAATTGAATTCATAGAATATAATAGCGTTTCATCCTCGGTGCTTAGAGTTGATCTGTGTGTGTTAGGGAAGACTAGAAAGTTTGTGTTTTAGTACTATCAACTCTTCCTTGAAAAACACGCTTGATCAACTATTATTCTTGAATTGTTTTTAATGATAACCTGCCACCATTCTTTTTGGAATCATATATAGTTGACAATATTTGTTGTGCGTCATCGTGGTGGTAGTCTATACTTGACAACTATCACTCCTAAATATACGATTTTGTACAATAATATTATGGAGTTAGAAAATTAGTTGTTTTTATACACCTCCAAATATGTAATTTTCTTACTAAATCAGTGATATGAACCATATTGGCACATCTCAAAAAATGACCAAATGGTTGATGAATAATGTAACTTAAAATTCAAAAAATTGGTGGAAATAATCTTTTTTATTTTTATTTACAAAATGTGAACCCCCCCCCAAAAAAAAAAAACCTAAACTCATATACCTAATAACTCATTGTTAAACAAATCAGCAAATCAAACACAAATTCTAAAATCGGACTAAAATAATTTTCCCTCCAAACGTAGATTTCCTAAACCCAGACCTAATTTTTTGAATCCAAATTAAAATAGTTTGCACCTCAACCCAAACACATGTTATATAAATTCATACTAAAATAGTTTGTACCTTAAATACGGACTATTCGACTACATATACTATTATAATCCCACAAATTATAATAACCACGAACTATTAATCTCATAAAAATTTAAACATATTACTTTGAAGAAGTACATGTCAATTAGTTGAATTATGCTCGCTAGCTAGAAAGCTAAGCTACACCTTCTTCATATAAACTATTTCCCCTCCGCTGGTAATAATAGAGAAAGTTTAATAGATAAAATTGTTAACGGTAGCATGGTCTACCTAAATTTGATGGTTCATGTTCTTGTTTTTGAATATTGAATTTAGAAGTTCTATTTTCATCTATTTGTTTCTTTTGATTTATTATTTCCATTTTTCAAATTATTTTCATAATCCAAACCAATTTTGAAGCCGGGTGAGAATTCAAATGTGTGTTGAAGAAATATATATTAAAACGTCCTAAGAATGGCATAAAGTAAGCAATATTTTTAGAAGATAAAACTGACAATTAAGCTTAAAAGCACTACTTTATCTGTGAATTTTTTTACCTACAATATACTTTTTCCATAAAAATAAAACTGATAATAACGAAAAATGATAGTTAAAACCCCATAACTTCATATTACAATTGTATGTTTACATATAAATTAGTTAAATCTCATGGTTTCCATTACAATTACACGGTATGTAAATGTATATTAGTTAATTACCATAACCCATCAAGGACAATTGGGAATATGTATAAAACGAAGCATGTGCAGGGCACATGTTCTACTAAAATTTTGAATCTAAATTTTGCCAAATCTCCAAAACAAACCTCAAAAATTTTGCCAAATCTCCAAAACAAACCTCAAATGTTGCTATATACTCCAACTTCCCTCCACCATATATATAAAATTATCAAGAGTCCTATTGAATATATTGCTACTCTTTTTGAAGTGCAAAATGGGCTTGACAAGTGAAAGTGAGCTAAAGAAGTCCCCAACTTTTCTATCACAGGGCTTGTGGCCCTTAAAATAGTGCATATTGGCATGAAATTTAATACTTTAAGCTACTTAAATATTGAACTAAAAAGGAAACCCACATTTTTGTTTTTGCAACTGATGATGAATCATGACCTAATTAACACCAATCTTTTTTAGATGATACAAAGAGTCAACTATAAAGAGATAAACACAATGACCAAGAATCAAGATGACGAGAAATGATGTGAGGAAGCATTTGAAGGATCTTGATCCAAATCAGAGACAAGACTGAGTTGTGGGACTCGGTTAGAGTAGAAGAAAGTCGAGTAGAGTCATGAAAGAGTTAAAATGCAAATGAGGGTGGCGTGTATTACGGAAAGCAAGTCAAGTTGCAAACATTGAATTGAGAACAAGCAAAAGGATGCTTAAGTGTGTGATGAGTTTGGGTGGAATGTTGAAGACTACTCGTGAAGCAAAATATATGAAGATGAATTTGAGGTAGATAGAACCTCGCGTAAGGTTGAACGGAGCAAAAGAACTCAAGAAAAAGAATGTATAGGTTAGAGTTATTGTTATGGATGATCATGTTAGATCATGGTGCCATAATTAATGGGTTGTTATCTAAAACAAAATTAAATTAAAATAAAAACAAGTATGACAATCTTTTCCCTATTGTTGAAGAAAAGCCTGAATACAACCCATCATTTCTTGTCTCCTCAAACTAGAAATCTGGTCTTTATTCAGAATTTGAAAGCTATGTCCAACTCCTTTCAAAATCACGCTCTCCACTTTCTTCCCGGCGGCTGCCATGGCTGCACAGAACTCCAAGTTTCTGTCTACCAGTATGTCCAACTCCGATATGCATACCATTAACGGCGGCACCTTCGTTTCTCTCAACTTTGCCCCGCCATTCGCCACCGGGTTGCTCCATGTATGGTCGCGATTGGCCCCCGATGGCAGGGACAGCCGCCAGTATGTGTCGGCGGCGTCCAGAGTTAATGCGGAAGCGGAAGAGGGCTGAGCGGCGAGCTTTTCTGATTTGGTTCGTGATTCTCCGCCAAAGAAAGGTTGGATCAGGACTATGCCCTTTAGGGTTAGGGGTTTTAGGATTGTGGGTTCGTTGAGACCTAGCCGTGTGGCGATGTTGTACGCTATATTTGCTCCGGCGCTATCGCCGGCGAGGAATAATTTTGATGGATTGCAATTGCCTAACCACCATTTGTGTTCGATTGGGTTGGTTATTGCTTGTTGTTTCAACCACATGAGTGTGTTGTATCCGTCTTCGTAAGCGGCGGGAAGGCGATTTTCAGGGGAAAGACGATAGTTGACTGAGAGGATTACACATTTTGCTTTGGAAGCAAGGTCGAGGAGGAATTCATGGTAACAGCTCCAGGCGGCAGAGCCAACACAAAAGCCACCGCCATGGAAATAAACAAGTAAGGGGAGGTTTCTTTGAGAGTTGACAACGTAAATCCGCACCCAGGTGTTTGTGAAATTGCCTATGGTAACATCTTTTGCAGTTACGCCTTTGTCTGATGCTGTGGTGCTGCAGGATACATTTGGGATGATTGGAGGCCTTTCAACATGCCCATCTGCATAAACTCGAATGAGCCCCTCAATCTCTTCCACTGTGGCTTCGTTTTGAATACGGAGTTTGGGCATTTGGAGTGTGAGCCTTGGATCCATGGAAATGGCGGCCATTCTTTTGAATTTCATGTAGTAGATTAGATGAGAATGGTGCTCTGGCATGGATGGGATTGTCCTGAAGGGCCTTTATAGAGGTTAGAGAGAATCAGAAGATTGGATCAAAGGGAGCTTAAAAGCCTATGAAACAGAAGCTTCGTCTCCTTTTTTCCGGCCAATAGAAACCAAACCCACCGACCAGCGTCCACACTCACGTGCCATTCGTTTGGTAAGAGATCATTCCCTTGATTCTTTGATTTTGTGTTCTTTCTATAGCCTTGCAGTTCATACTTTTTTTAGTTTTTAATATATGGTATCTCTTTAATTATCTGAAGTCAAAGTAAATTAGGAAACAGTGTTTAGTTCCATGATTGGAATAGCCATCGAAGATATGCCTTCAACTCAACTTGACAGATCCGCCATGTCCATCAATCTCATTTTGATTGTAAACATGGGAAGTTTAGGCACACCAACCTTGTCAAAATTGGGTTTCAAGATAATAAAAGATTAAATCATAAACTCGTCTTTGACTATTGTATCCATTTAATTCTTAACTTTAAAAATAATTCCTGAATGATGGTGTCTTAACTTTAAATTATGATTCCTGAATGATGGTGTAACATGCCAGTTGGATAGGTATTAACTAATTTGACACACATGGTAGAAAGAAGTGGATAGTTTGACAAAGTAGAATGTATGGTCTAAAAAAAAGAATTGATTCCTCGCTTTAAATATGAAGTATGTGGCACATGCCAATTGTTTTCTTGGGTTGTCCATTTTTTCTAGTCATCTATTTGCCACGTCATGCTAAACCAATTCATACTATTCCAATCTCAAGTTTAAGGGACGTAGTTGAAACTTTTATTAGTTTATAGACTAAATAAACATAACCATCAAAATTCATGGACTGGGGTGTAATTTGACCAAACTAAAAGGGTATCTGATCAAATTGCATGTTTGATTAATGCATCCGAAACTAGCCACCCTCCTTTTTCCTAAGTTATTCTTTCCATACTCCTAATTGCTATTGTCATATTCACCAATCAAAATAAAAACCATCTGTCCTGTCTAAATCTCGATATCATATTTTAGTTCCGCATACATGCAAATGGTCATAACCTTTATTCTCCGACCTATGCCTTTCTGTCTTTCATGGCTTTTTGACTTGTGGAATTCCTTCTTTTTGGAGAAAATTCGGATTTCTCCTAACACCTATCGAAAAGTATGCCTAAGTTTTTCTCCTTCTTAGTGGCCTAAAACTCAAAGAAGATATCTTGGCTTTCGGATGTGATGATTTTAATTCAACCCTTCCCCTATCCTAGAGACCAAGTCCACTCACCCTCTCTTTTGTTCTCTTTGGAAAGAAAGAAAAAAAAAATGTAATAAAATATCTACACTTCAGCTCATGAAGACGAAGATGCCCCATTTTTGTAATCATAAACAAGGTTGTATACATTAATTCATCTATATGTGCATATCTCGTAATTTTAGTTTCATTAGACCCATTATTTATCTTATTATTATTATTATTGCACTTATATTTTTAGTATGAAAAACTAATGAAGTTTTAACGAAGAGTAATGGGCTGATTGTAGGTTCAAGTGGTTAGATATCGTGCCTTCAATTATTGGTTGTAGGTTTAGATCTCCTTTCTTATTGGTCGAAAAGAAAATTAGTCGAATTACAAGAAAAGTTGAAGGATATTAGCCTGCCTGCTCTTTTCAAATGTGGAATGAATCAAACCATAGATAACAAATCTTATACCTTCTAAAACTTTATATGATGTACTTGCTTTAGAATCTTTGCTGTTTAATTTTTCTTGTCAGAATTTATCGTTGAGATTGCGAAACTCAACAAAGTTTCTGAGTACGTTGGTGTTCAATTTTCATTTGTACTAGTGAAGAAGTGTACTGCTAAGTTCTAACTAAGAACTGATATCATCCGACTTTTATATATCAGTAGATAAAAGCTTAAATTACTTACTGTCACACACAGCACAATATTACTGGTGCAAATCCTTAACACTATAGTCGTGTTTAACTCAAAAACTTTTTTCTTGATAAACTACTTAATCAGAGGAAAGGAAGCCATGTAAGTCAAAGTGAGCAGCAAGTTTTTTCTTTTTTTTCCTATTTCCATTGGGGGTGAGAATTGAGGATCGAGTCATTTTTCCCCACTCTTAAGTTCCTTTACTATGAGACTAAGAACGAGATGGTGAGTTATTCTTTGTAATTGTGGGCTATGCTCTAAACTTGAAATCATCCCCCATAATAGATTCCTCTTGGGGTTGGGGAATATTTATCCCATTCCTCACTTTTTGTGGATTCCCCTAATGTCACTTTATTTTTATTCTTATACTCCTTAGTTTCCATATACTTCTCTTGATAATCATATCCAAATGGCTAGTTTGACCTAAAGCACAGTTCTACAATTCCTTGGGAGCCAATCCTAAAAACTTTTTTGGGTTAAATTATCTAAAATACCTCTAAATTAAAAGGTCGATTTTAATTATACTCTCGAATTTTTAAAAGTTTTATTTTAACTCTTGAAGTTTGGAGTTTGTTTCAAAACAACCCTTTTAAGTTTTTACGTTGAAATGCATCAATGAAAAAATTTGTTGTATCATGAAAAAAATAATAATAATAATAAATAACGAAGACACATAGCACATGGGTAAACCATACATATTGTAATCTAGTTTATCGAGAATAATTTTGAACCCTTTTCCTGTTTCTGCTGTTAGATACAAAGTACTTGCAACTTCAAGTACTTTCCAGTAGGCTTAAGACTCGTAGTTTGGGGTTCTCCAGGAACTGGTAAAGAAATAATTTGTGTATTATAATTGGAGATATGAATTTTGAAGAGTTAATTCGGGAAGGAAAAAGGTTGAGAAGGTAGATCCACCTTGTACTATAAGATTTCAATATTCAGTAGGTCCCATCCGAAAGAATTGATGCGAAAGAAGTTTAGATGATGCGCAGCTTTGTGAGGTACTGATATCAAATCTGAAAAGTCATAAAGTTGAGAATGAGATGTGTTAATTGGACCGTAAATGATGGGTCTCATTCACATCTAGTAAAAGCATTTCTGATTCCATGGATTGTAGCACTGGGAATCGGGTTTTGTTTGAAGTTGAAAGGATAACCAAATTGGGTAGAAATAGCTTGTTAAGATTTAGAAATAATCATTTTCTTTCTCTTATCTTTTCTTTATTGACCATCCCAATCCGTGCATCCGGATTAGACGATATATGATAGAGATAGAGAGAGCAGGGTTCCGTGCAGCAAAATCGCCAGGGATTCCATTCCATATATATATATATATATATATATATTAGCGAACAAAATATTATATCCCCTCCCTCACAACTTTTGCGAGTCAAAATTTGTAGCTTGCGTAAAGGGCTAGGACTCGGTGTGACTACAAAGCACAAACATCTTCATCTATCATTCGCTTTGATTCTTGAAGGTGGGAAACTACTTTCAAATTGGAAAATCCAATTTTACTTCCTGGACTTCCTTTTTTTTTTTTTGCCATTGCCTTGCCTTTGGTTATTATTTTTATTCTTTTTTCTTTTTCCAGTTTGTGTTGGGTTGGAAATTAGAAGAATCCGTTTTCGGGTCTGTTCTCCGGTTATATGGATTTTTCCCAAAAGCGAGGATATGTGAAATACATTTTTGGACCAAAATGTCCTTTCAGAATTTTATTAATTACACTTATGTCATTTTACTAATTATTATTAACACATTATTCAATCCTTTTATAATATAATTTTTAAAAAAATATATTTATCAATAATATTGTCATATTGATTGACATCAAAAAGGTTCTCTCACAGTTTGCAGTCGCCCATCCAAATCAAATTTTAAAAAAAAAAGTCTAAACAGCCCTTAAAGAGATGCGTACAAAACTTAATATATCGATAGATATTATTGATACTCATAGATATATATATCTTACTGTCTAATATACTCAATTTCTAATATATCAATAACATCATTAGTATTCTAGTTATTTAGCTTACTCATATACTTATTATAACACTTTGATTTGTTAATAATTATTTACAAATTTATGAAAGATTGAAGAAGAAATATAACATCGTGGATAGATGCCTCAAGTTAGACTTTTTCACATGAAGTTCACAAAAATCTAAAAAAATATAATGAAAACTTCAATACTTTTATAATCCACATGGCATTATCGTTCATCCTATTGATCACTATGGAAAAAAAAAAAAAAAAAACACTTTTGGAAGCTTAACTATGACTACAAGATACTATACAAGTATAAAAAATAAAAATCAATTGTAACTCACATTGCTATATAAAAGTAAGTATATCACTTATATCTAAAATTAAGTATATCAGTATTATAAACTCACCTCGTGTATGCCTTTCAAAACATCCAAAACTTCAACAAGAAATTTCTTACACTTTCTTCATAAATCATCTTTCTTTATAGAAGAAATTTACAGTGATAGGTGAATAAGCTAGGATGATCAACGACAATAATAATTGAAGATTATTGCATTATATTACCTGTATATGCTCTATTTAAGTATATCAATTAATTGATATACCTAAAATATATTAATATTATATTGGTAATATATTGATATATCAAACAATATACTATTTCTTGAGAACATATAGTTGTTCATCTTTTAATAATAAAACTAGTTTAGGAATAATTATAAAATCAAACTCTGAACCAAAATAATTCAATTATGGAGCAAATATATAGTCTATAAAGAAAAACATTTAAAAGGGAAAAACTACCAAATGGATTTTAAAAAAAAAATGTAGCAAATACAAACACTAAAGTGAGTAATTACTCATTTTGCTACAAACAGAAAATATAAAAATTATACAAACCAACGAAAAAAATTCACAATTGATATACTTTAAATTTATATATTAGTTTATTGATGTATCAAAAGCGTAAGTTTGTTAAAATGGGAAAATTAGAATAAACAAAAAATCAAATTTTAGAATTTTCCCCTAACTACAAATTTTCATGTGTTGAAGAGACACTCCTAATTTTTTAATTAGTTGCCCATTGCAAATCCTCTAAAAATATATTTGAGTTGTTTTCAAATATGAAAAAATGAACCAAAATATTTTTCCATTACTTTGCTCATTTCATTTGAATTCAATGTTTATGATTAATCTTTGACAAAACAAAAAATATCGTTAAAGTAAATTTTAAAAAATTAAATATTGATCTTTTTGTTTCAAATTGTTATTTATTAGAAAAAAAAAATAGTTGGGAGAATGATACAACATGGTTGGGAGAAGAGAAGAGGAAAAAAAAAAAAACTATTCCTACTAAAAACCATTTAAAAGTATAAATGAAAATATCTTACTTTATTTTATCTTTTTAATAAATATTTAAATTTTATATCTAACATTTACAAAAATTAAATTCTTTTTACAACCATTTTTATTTCACCGTAAATAAAAACATCTACATGGTTTTAATACCATCTCTTAATTTAACTAAAATATAGATAACTACATTGCACGTGTCTAGTTAAATTTAATTGAGTTAAGTTGAGATAAATAAATCTTAGGCAAAGTGCACTTTGGGTCCCTAAGAGTTTGAGGTTAATGTGATTCCTAAAACTTTAAAAGTCTATCATGTTTGCAAAATGGTTCTTAAGTTTAATATATTGACTAGAGTTAGACTATTTATACACTGGTACGGATGAGATGACACGTTAATTTGATGTGATTGGTTGGAAAATTGATTAAAAAACAATAGAAAAACAAGTGAAAGAAAAGTTATTGAATCTTCCTTGCTTTAGCTGCGTTTAACTTGATGAGGACACGTATCGTTCTACGTTTGATTTGAACTGGATATTTTTGTCTAATTCTAACTCACCACTTGAATTTGATTCATACTTTCTATCTTCATCTGATTTAAAGTGTGAGGGTGTAATGAATTTAGCAGTAAAATAGAGAAGAAGGTGAGTATATTGAAACAAATTACTGAGAGCAGCAAGCAATATTTCTTTACAATCTCATCCTGTCACTTCAGCTTTCAGTTTTAAGATTGAACTTTCAATTCATCAGTGGACAATGCGAGGAAAATAATTACAAATAAAATTAACATGTTATCCCATCCACGGGAACATTCAAACAACTATAAATTCCATGATTAATAAAACATTCATATGCCAATTTTATTATGCTCACTTTGACAATTCTTGAACATCAATTTAGGGTAAGTTTGAATTATCTATGAGAAAAGGCGTTTTTTAAAAAAAAAAAAAAATACATTTTTTAAAAAATATTTTCTATAAAATGAGTTTAAAATTTAAACACTTACATGTTTGGTTAGATCTTTTTATAAGTGTTTATGTACATAACCTTGTTTGGTTTGTCCTATACAAAAAATATTTATATGTAAGTTCAATTAACATAAATGACTATTAAACATTATTTAAAAAGAAACACATATTTTGATTTTTTTAGAAATAAATATATTTTGAAATTAATCCCACGTTATTTTAAAAGTATTGAATTTAAATTATTGAAATTAAAACTATTTAAATTATTGAAATTAAAACTAAACATTAATTTTTTTTTGTATTAATTTTTTTTGGACAATTCAATTTTAGAAGCACAAATATCAAATGTAAATGCATAAGCATGAAAAATATAATTGATCTCCAACAATAAAACAAAGTGGTCTCGCTAGTCTCACTCTCTCGCTCTTTCGTTCTCTTTTCTATTAATTTGATTTCAAAACTGATCTCCCTCAATTTGAAACCCATCAACTCCCTTGCAAAGAAGATCATCCATCAATCTAGAGAGAGCGAGAGTGAGAGTGAGATTAGTGAGAGGAAGAGCGAGATAATACTAGAGAGAGCAAAATGACCCAACGCGACGAACTGTGGTGAGCAAGACGATACTAGAGAGAGCAACCCAACCCGACCAACTTTGGGAGAGATTTCTAATTAAATACCAAAAAACTCTTTTTCTAAAATATAATTCCAAGTGTTTTCTTGAAAATAGTTTATTTTCTAACTATTTTTTGAAAAATTATTTTAAATAGTTATAAAAAAACCTCAATTTTTTTAAAAAAAATTAAATACTTCGAAATTAATTCAACCTCATCTTTAATTTGGTTATAAATGGAAGTTTACATCCTAATCTTTCTTAAGTTGAGTTTTAAAAATTACGAAGGAAGGGAGATAAAATTAAAAATAAATAAATAAAAATAAAACCCTTACCCCCAAAACCTAAACCCCATCGGCTTCTCAGTTCTCCCCGCCCTCTCTCCGTCTCCTTCAATGCCTCTCCTACTCCAATAGCTTCCGACGGCAAGCGCAGCAGCTCCCTCTTGACGCGGTGATTCTCTCCGGCGTTCTTTTCTCCTTCAGGCAATACCCATGAACCCCCTGAATCACGTTACCCGTAGCATGTAGAATCCAGATCTGCGATTTTCATACCATTCAAACCTGAACGTCGTTGGGTACCCAAGCCTTTTCCATAAGGTTTCTTGCTTTTTCGCTTCCCTCTTCATTTCTGAAGTTCACGATATTGCAACTCTCCCGCTCTCTGTTGGACTCCGCCGTTCGCCGTCGAAGAGCTGGTTTTGTTGCCACTCACTTCTCTCAGGTTCGGTTTTTTAATGCTTTTTTTTTTTTTTTGGCTATTTTTCCCTTTTGTGATTGTGGTTTCAAAATCTAAGGAGAAATGATGCTTTACGAGTTTCTAATGTAGACAGTGGAAACTCATGGGTACCTATGTAGGTGCTACTTGGATTTATTTACTTTTTCACTCATCTATGTAAGTTTGTTCTCTTTATAGCTTTATTGGCCTTTTTTTGTTCTATTGTAGCTTCAATCACTCCTCCCCACCCATCATTTTCTTTGATTTTCTAAAATTTCTGAATGTCTGGGCTTTATTTGATTTTGTTTGAGAGTTTTTAATGAGTCAATGTGGCAATGTTTCTGAGATTTGGATCTTTTTTCTGTGCTGGTAATGCTTAGAGCTTGAAAGGGAACCACATTTTGGGTTTGATGTGTCGGTGTTTAACTTATGAAGGAATAATTATGCTGTTTGATTGGAAAGATTGGAATGTGGGTGAGTTGGGGCGAGTTGGGTTGATTTAGTTAAAATAACTAGAACTCCATCAACATTTTATGTTAAAATTGATGATTTTGCCCTTCATGATATGGAGGGATGGTTATAACTCTATAACAGCTTATGAGCTTAACTGATTGTGTTCTACAGATCTCTGTCCTAGTTTTTATCTATGTTCAGTTAATTGATCTTAGATTTTTGTATTCCACAGGGATTCTAAATACCACCCTCTTACGTTTTCGTCTATGACAATTGACCTTTGATTTTTGTGCTCCTCAGGGATTTTGTTCCATGATTCAACAATTCCCTGATATTGAATTGAAGAAATAATGAAGCTGACTGTAGTTGCAAGACCCCTTCAAGTCCGTTCCACACTTGCTAAAATAATTGGGTTGTCGCAGGTCCGCTTCTTTCAGCCTGATTTTGTTCCCCGAGACCCAAATGCCAAGCCAAAAAGATACAAGTATCCACCATTTTATGATCCATATGGCCCTAGGCCCCCACCTTCTAATAAAATCATTGAGCTTGCTGAAAGGATTGCAGCACTGCCTGCCAATGAGCGTTCCCAGATCGGTCCCATGCTCGGCGAAAGACTTAGACATCCTAAGCTGCAGTCAATTTCAGTGGATGGCTTGGACACGGGTTCAGAAGGAGGGGCAGGGGCAGGAGCAGGAGCTTCCAAGGTGGAGGAGAAAAAAGAAAAAACTGCTTTCGATGTGAAGCTAGAGAAGTTTGACGCTGCTTCAAAAATTAAGGTGATTAAAGAAGTAAGGTCTTTCACTAATCTGGGTCTGAAGGAGGCAAAAGACTTGGTAGAGAAAGTACCTGCAATTCTTAAGCAAGGGGTGACCAAGGAGGAAGCAAATGACATCATTGAAAAACTCAAAGCTGCTGGAGGAGTTGCTATGATGGAGTAAAAAGTTCTAAAGGTTGTAGCTTTTTGTTTATATCTTTCCAACGAGCCAATTCCTTGCTTCAATCACTGAATATTCTTATGTGAGTTGTTGTTGCCAGCCAGTTGAGTTGCAAAAAGGACGAAGGACAATAAATCTCTTTTTTTAGAGTCTTAGACTTGTTTTCCCCTATGCAGTGATTTAGCCCTTTTCTTTTTCTTTCTAGAATATGATATTATAAAACAAATGCAGTGGAGTAAATTCAATTCTACTATTCATAAAGAGAGGGGTAAGGTTCTACTGATGTGTAGCCTTAACTGTTTGAGCGATAAACCTAAATTATAGGTGTGATTTGAGTTTGTCAAAATTAAGTTGTGTTGTATATTTGTTCAGCTTAGCAGCCAAGCTGGTGCAGGTGATAATAACATAAACAGAAGATGGAGGTGGTGTAGCTGTGCTTGACGGAGACTCTCTTCAGTTCTTGCATATATAGAGTGGTAACATAAGTACCCAAATTTGTTGAGTCGTTGGATTAGATAGTTATTTTGTAAAGGTTGGTTGAGGTGCACATATGCTATAGCATAGATACTCGTCATTAAAAATCATATAAGTGATCCTTTTAGGCTAAGTATTTAATTGAACTTTTTTCTCAATTTGTTCATTAATGGATAGTTCTTTAGAGGTTTAAACTTTAAGCTAAATTATGTGAAATACTCTTGAACTTTGTATTTTGTGTGAAAAATACTTTTAAATTTAAAAGTTTCGATAATATTCTTAAACTTAAGTTTCAAAACACCATTATTTGTTTAAGTTTAAAAAATATTCTTGAACTTTCATAAGTTCAATAATACCCTTAAATTAGAAGGTTAAAAAATAATTTTATCTAATATAAACCAAAATCATTAATCCCTTGTTCTAAAAATATTTTGAATTTTCAATCTTTAGTATAGTCAATTTCTTAAAATTACCTTAGGTTAGAAAATAACCAATTTTGAAACAATATATATAAATGTCTTTTTTTTTCATAATAGATACTCTATTTTTTTTTTTTTTCCATTTGCCAGATTCCAATTTTTTCAGCAACCAAACATAGACCAAGAGTTCAAGTTAAAAGCATAAAATTTCACAACATTTCAAAATGAAAATCTCAGTAAAATGATGAATAATTAAATACAAATCACCAAGGACTAGTGTTGACAGGCACGATGAATCTTCTTAGCTGATCATAATTAATAAAGTAATCTATATGCTATCTCTTCTTCTTGCAATCTATTTGCCTTAATTAAAGGGCTACACCCTTTTTTTAGATAAATAAAGGTCAAATAATTAACATAAAGCAACATAATCAATAACAAAAAGAGAATCAAGGAATTAAGGAAACGAAGAATGAGACTAAGGGGCATTGAAGAAGAGAGGGAGAAAAGAAAGACAATAAAGTGTTAGGTCATAGATTGTAGCTAGAGAGAGATAAAATAGAAGAGGGAGGTTATGAGGTGTAGATAGACGGTAAAGACATTTTAACTTTTTTTTGAAATGTTAAGACCACTCATGCAACTTTTGAAAGTTTAGCGGTATTTTTTCGATGAGGTATTCCATTCATATACTAATATTTTAACATTTCTTTTTTAAGTCTAAGAGTATTTTTGAAACTTTTAGAAGTTCAAAAGAAATTTTGAAACAAAGCACTAAAGATTTCCTTTAAAAAAAACATAAGAGTATCTTTTAACATTTTTTCTTTGAAAGTTTAAAAATATTTTTAACTTTTGAAAGTTCAAGAGTATTATTATACAAATATGTACCTTTTTCGTATGTATATAACTTATTGCATGTATTAATTTCTTTATTAGTATTTTAATGTCATAATATGTTTAGTAAAGTTAACTAATAAGAATGTGGCAATGTATATAGTGCCAAAACTATAGTGAAAATTTTCGGTCGAAATCTCGGTATAGCGAAAATTTCGATTATACCCTAATTTCTCGAAATTTAGAAATTTTCATCAAAATTTTGATATTTTCATCGAACTTTTGATTTTTAATTTTTGATTTTTTTTTCTTTTAAGCTATGCAGCTCAATGGAAGTTTTTTCCTAACATATATATATATATTCAAGAAACCACATATATTTTTAACTTCGTACAGACATTTTCCATTGAACTTTTACATCATTTCACCTCTTGAATTGATGTGAGTTTTGTTTCTTTTCCTATCCAAAACTTTCATTTTCAAGAAATCAAAATTGAAAAAAATAACATATATTTATTTTTAACTTCATTCAACCATGTTCCATTGAATTTTTATGTTATTTCAATTTTCACCTCAAAATTGAATGATGCGTCTTTTACCATCTAAAGCTTTTCATTGGATTTTCACATCATTTAACTTCAAACTTAAATTTATATGAGTTTTGTTATTTTTTTACTATCCAAAGTTTTCATGTAAAAAAAAAAAAAAAGGAAAAGACTTTGAGTAAATAAAATAAAATAAACCATAATTTTCCCTATAAATACCTCTACCAAATCAGTTCTTCTACTCTCAAATCTCAAATTCTCTCATATTTCTTCATTTTCTCTCAAGTTCTATCTACTTGTAGAGTTTTTTTTCTTCTTCTTTTCCATTATGTTGTACTATGTTTAATGCTATGTTTTTTTTTGTATCCCTCTTATGTTTAATTTTATGATTATTCTTATTGTGTTGTGTAAATTTAATACTATGATTTCTCCCTTCTCTTCCCTCCCCCCCCAAAAAAAAAAAAAAATTATTTTTTTTTTTTTTAAAGTGTGAAAAAAAGGAAAAAAAAGGAAAAGACTTTGAGTAAATAAAATAAAATAAACCATAATTTTCCCTATAAATACCTCTACCAAATCAGTTCTTCTACTCTCAAATCTCAAATTCTCTCATATTTCTTCATTTTCTCTCAAGTTCTATCTACTTGTAGAGTTTTTTTTCTTCTTCTTTTCCATTATGTTGTACTATGTTTAATGCTATGTTTTTTTTTGTATCCCTCTTATGTTTAATTTTATGATTATTCTTATTGTGTTGTGTAAATTTAATACTATGATTTCTCCCTTCTCTTCCCTCCCCCCCCAAAAAAAAAAAAAAATCTATAGTTTTCCGTTTTTTATCCACTTCAATTATAATAAATAATTTATAATTATTTTGTTTGTGAATATTTCAAGGAGAAATCATTATAAAGGGAAAAAACATCAAACTATTTATAAATATAGAAAATTTTCATTTTCTATAAAAATAGATCGCGATAGAATTCTATTTCTTAAGCAATATAAGTCTAACGATAGACAGTGAAATTTTTATGTATTTGTAAATAGTTTGATTCATTTAGTTATATTTGAAAATAACCATGTTTCATGTCCTTTGATTTTGTAATTAAATACTAATATTTGATACTACTATTTCCATTTCTTTTAAATTTTTTTGCTTTTTTCCATCGAAATTTGCACATATATTTTATACTATACATCTAAATGTTGTCTTAATTACTAAAAATGATGATTAAAAATGGTCAATTATAGCATAATTATACACGATCAAAGTTTAGTTAACTTATTACAACAATTTTCATAAAATTCCATCAATTTCCACAAAGGTTCTTGAAATTTTCATCGATATCAATATTTTCACACAATTGAGACTCCATCGATCAATATTTTTTTATAGGTATAAAATGCTATGGGAGATTTATGCTGTCGCACCCCCTCCCAAATTTCCTTCCTAACCTATAAGTGAGTGTGGACCTGTATACACCTGTTTCCGTATAACTTATAACATTAATCAACACCAGATCAATTATACTTAACTATATGTCAGCGGAACACCTTAAGTTAAACATAACTGCTCAAGCCAAATACTTAAATCATAACTTATGGTGTTCCGCTAGCATATAGTTAAGTATAATTGATCTGGTGTTGATTAATGTTATAAGCTATGCGGGAACAAGTGTATACAGGTTCGCACTCACTTCTAGGTTAGGAAGAGAATCTGGGAGAGGGTGTGACATGTGCAGATGGCCCAAATTGAAGTGCCCAAATGAAATTTGGCCTCCTCCTAGATTTTCAATGAAATATGGCCTTCTGCTGACTTCAACGTCGTGTGAATTTACCGAACTGCCTCAATCCACATGACTTCCGCTCTTGTCTCTCTGTCCCCGCCATCTTCCTTTTCCTTTTTTTTTTATTCAATTCTTTTTTTTTTTTTTGTGTTTTTGTATGAATTTCTTCTTCCATTTTTTTTAATTTACTTTTGTTATGTTTTTTGTATGTCTTCTCCTTATTTTTTCCATTTTTTCTGCATTTCTCATCAATTTTTTTCTCTTTCTTTGCATTGAGCATCAAACACTACAAAGAGTATACTCTCTGTCACTTCCTCGTAAAGCTCTCTATGACTTTTCCAAACTTCGACTCGACCAACTCCGATGAACTTGAGAGAGGGAGAGCAAGACTGTGACTTTTCCAAACTTCAAAGTGACCAACTCCGGTGAGCTCAAGAGAGAAAGAGCTCGAGAGAACGAGAGCGAGAGTGAGAGAGAGAGCGAGAGAGATAAAAGTGATTGTGAGGGAGGAAAAAAAGTAAGAGCGAGAGCGAGATTGGGAGGCCCAAATGAGCAAGAGAAAGTTGACTAGTAAACTTTACGGTGGCAGTTCGATAAATTCACACGACGTTGATGCTAGCAAAATGTCATATTTCATTGAAAATCTGAAAGGAGGTCAAATTTTATTTGGACCATATGTACAATTTTTCCAGATGTTATTTGTCCATACATAGATAAAATTGTTGCAAAATTGAAAAATAGTTTTACTGATGGAAGAACGACAAAGTTACTTTACCCCTTTTTACTTTTCATGAGAAATTGACTAAACTAAAGAAAAAGAAAAAAGAAATAGCATTAAAATATATTTTTGTAGACCAATCAGAATTGTCTCTTAGGATCTATAATTGCCGCAAAATGTCCAATATACATACATTATTTGACCTTTTGAATAATAGTTCAGACGAATTTATGAAAATAAAACGTTTTCGCATAGAAGACGTAAAACATATATTAGACATTCTCGAAATGGGAAAGAATTTTGCATAAATTTAAAATCTATTGGATCTTTTTTTTTAGAAAAACTTTATAAAAAAAAATGAAATTTGAATCTTTAACTAAATCAAAATTTTCATTAAATAAATATGTGTATCTATGGTCGAAAGCGCGTGGCTCCAGCGAAGCATACGTCAACACAACAACCTCCCATTAGTATAAAAACAGCGGCCCGATCTTTTACAACCAGCCGGCGACCCAATGAAGTACAATGCCACTTCCACATCGTTGACAGTCAACGCCTACGTGGTAACCCATTCTGTTAAAGTCCAAAAATACCCTGCACAGTTTCTCCGCTCCCACCACGTTTCTTTCTCTTATTGGACCAATCTCTCCGACCTACCATTTTAAAACCCCTCCCAACCTTCCTCCTCATTTCCTGCTAATTTCCCAATCTCTCTCTCTCTCTGGGCTCGATTTTCTCGAGGTAAAATTCCTTACTTTTTGATCTCCCAGTTCTTAGTTTCTTCCTTCCTTTTCATTTCCCCTCCCCCCCCCCCCCCCCCCCCCCC
>QLSR01000171.1:1241656-1267557 GCA_031780015.1 Citrullus colocynthis | reverse complement strand
CCCCCCCCCCCCCCCCCCCCCCCCTACAAATGGTGGAGATGGGGTAAATTCCCCCCACATGGGCGAGGACAGAATACCCCTCCCCTGTTGCCAACCCTAGTTAATGTTTATATATAGAGAGAGTACAAAAGAAGTGTTATACATAGAGAGTACAAAAGAAGTGTTGACATGTAACTTGTGACTCCAAAAGGCACCTCCAAAGCAAACAATTTACTTACAATATAATTATGTTGAGACATTAGAACATATTATATTATGAAAGTTTATCAACAATTAAGATTAAACTTATAAAATACTCAAAACCAAACATTAAAAATTAATCTCAAACACAAGTTTCAACTAGTCCAAAATTTCAACACGTCTCCCCAAACACAAAAACCACAAACTTATATTTAGTAACAACCTGAGCCACTTCAATGAATCCTACAACAATTCTTAAACACCAAACAAGCCTCAATCATTAACATTTCATACTCACCCCTCCACAAACTTACACTTAGTAACCATTCAAGTCACTTCAACAAATTCTACAAACAATTCTAAGACACCAAACTAGCTCATATCATTAATAATTTCACACACACCCCTCCAAACACACATGTACCATAAGCTTACACTTAATAACAATTTGAACCACTTCAACGAATCCTACAAGGAATTCTAAACACAAAACAAGCCCAAACCATTAACAATTTCACACACACCCTCCACAGACACACAAAAACTACAAACTTAAATTTAGTAACAATTCAAGTCACTTCAATGAATCCTACGAACAATTCTAAGACACCAAACAAATCAAACAAGACTAAAGTGAACCAATTTTACTTGGGGAAGTTGGTTTCTTCGTTTAGAAACCCAAAGCAACTCCAACAAAATAGTTCCAATATCTTCAATCAGTACTTTAAACACTGACAAAAACATCAACAAGATAATGAACACAAAAATAGATGTGCTTACTCAAAAGCAAGTTGTCAAGTTGTCTTCTTCCCAACGTAAAAAGAGCAAAAAGATACTAAAACAAATGGCTTCAACCTCCTTTCTACTGCAAAAAAGTACAAAAACAAATATTGACTAACATCAGAAATTAGAGACTCAACATAAATGTTGTGGAATTGTATAAATTTTCACCCTAAAGAAAGTTTTATCCTATACTTAGATAAATATTGCATTCATAATTTAACAAAAAGAAATGCACATTATTTCATAAACTCACTAATTTAAAAAATAATCAAGTTTTGTACAAATGTTAATTTGTTTAAAAGTGTATTGGGAAGAGACAAACCAATCAAATGAAAGAACGAGCTTAGGCATGCAACGGACGACCAAAAAGACGGAGACGGAGGAAACGACCAGAGATCCAATAAAATCTCATATATACCATAGTTTAGATTTGTAGTTATTTCTAAATATATGTTAGAATATTTGTCTTAGATGTTTCAAAATATTTTAACCAATATATGAAATATACTAGTAAGATTGGCTAAATTCCATTTAAGTAATTTGAACAGAAGCTCCTTAACAGAAATCTCTAATTCTCAATTAATGTGATCGTTTCGAATTCAATTTTAAACTTCATGATTTTCAAATAAACAAAACTATCTACCATGGTATATAATCACAAATGAACATAATATTCAATATGTAAAAGTGTACATATACTAAAACAAAAAAAAAATTGAAGATATAAATGTGTGTGTATATATATATCGAAAGTGAATATTCTCATGATTTTCAAATAAAAAAAGCTATATACCACCATATATAAATCACACATGAACATAAGATTCAATATATATTAATGTATATATCATAAAATAGAAAGTCTAAATAAAAATTAGAATATATATTACAGTGTATATTGAAAAAACAAAGTAGTTTTGATATAACCGTTTGTTTTCCGCCGGTCACTCACATCGCCGGGAAGGAGAAAAGAGAGGGAGGAGGAAGATCTACTCTTCACGTCGGATATGCTTCACGTCCGTCTCTCGTGCCAAATCTGCTGGCACCTTCGCCAGATATGCGCTCCCCGTGTTGCGTTGGAAGATGCATTGGTTTTGCTTGCCACGCTGTCCGTCTCCCACCTGCAACTCACACCGCCTAGAAGGAGAAAAGAAAGGGAGGAGTAAGGAGAAAAGAGAGGAAGGAAGAAGAAAGAAAGGGAAAGTAGAAGAATTTCAACCATATTTTTCTTTTTTAGAAAGACATCAATGAGCATGGAGGCCCAAGCCTATGCATGAAGGGGAGAGAGAAACCTTATATATATATATATATATATATATATATATATATATATATATGTATGTATGTATATATATAAGGCCTAGATGGTAATGAAAAAAGTCTAAGAAGAAGACCTTTTATGTAAAAAATGGAATGTTGAAGACATTAATGTAATACAAGTCTTATATTAAGGTCTTTTGCATAGAAGCCCCATATTTTAATACTATCTCCCGACATGCCAAAGGACCCATCGAGAGTTATAGCCTATCCCCAGACGTTCCTTTGGCCCATTGGTAGTTATAGATCTAAAATTGAATTTAAGATTTGGGGTTTTCAACCCCAACTCCTAATGGGCCAAAGAATCCGTCGAGATTTCTTGATGGCCTAATAAACCCTAACCTATCATTTGACCGAAGATGAAATAAAAACCCTTGAACTCCTTGATGGCCTAACTTTTTGTACATATTACACTCATCCATTTCACTAATGTAAAAGTATATTATAATTTATTTATTTTTGTTTGTATGAATCAATAATGTTTTGTCTACCTCAAGTACAATAGTTAGATGTAAAAAGTTGTAAAATATATGTGAAAGTTTTAAGGTGACATCTCAATTGAGTGTTAAAAATTTGGGAAAAATGTGTGGAATTGAATAATTACAAAAAGTTAAGCAAACATAAATAACCATTAACATTAGAAAATCATACTTTTTTAGGTTACAACAAACTGCATTAGATATTATTGACATAATAACTAATTATGCACTCTGAACATAGACTTCAGCGCCCCAAACAACTCCTAAATGAAAAATCTCAAATTTAAGAAATAAGTTTCATCCAACTTTATAATTTATGATTTTATAAGTAAACCACTTAAAATCAACCCTCAACCCTTTATAGGAAAAATAATTCTATACTGCAGCATTTTTCCTCTGTAGTGTGCCACATTAACATGCTTTTAAAAACAAAGTGGGGTCAATTGATATTAATGTGAGGTCCACTAATACTTATGAAAATAATTTATGGTCTGAACTAAAAGAGTATGTTACTCATGTAGTACTAGAAAATTTCCATCTTCATATGCCCGAAAAATTAATACAAAAATTAGAGTCATAATTGGCAAGTTTGGTGTAATTAATTATCCAGGCTTAAACCTTAACACTTAAAAGGTGAAACTAAATGAATGGCAACTCAAGTTTGTTAATGCCAACCCTATGCTCGCGATCTATATCTCAATGTCATTCTAAATCTCTATAATAATCATTTGAACACGTTGAAAATATTTTGGAAAACAAAATAAATTTGATTAAAGTTGTCGGGTTATATCAATTTGAACTATGTACTTTTCATTTTTTCAAATGGGACCTAAACTTAAGTAAGCATAGCAATTTTTACGTTCGATTCAATTTTCACTAATTCACCTACTAATTCTAACAAAGAAAACAATGTACAAATCTTTCTAAACTCATTAGTTTCAATAAAACAAAGTTGTGTACAAAACAAAGTTTGATCATTAAATAACTTTACCAAAATTCATAAATCTCAACAGAAGTTTAGCTCTATGGTTGTTTTCTCTAATATTTTATCAAGTTCATATGGCACTAGATGAATGCATAATAGAGATATTTTAAGCTATATTTAGAGCAAGAACTCTCGAATAATTAGTAGTACCTTACGAGAAAAATTAAAAATATGAAGTTAGAATTGATAGGTATTGACTTTAGGGTCAAAATTGATTTTTTTCCCCTCCATAGGTAGAAACCCTAAAACATAGATTGAAATTTCAAAAAGTTGTGGGGGGAGGAAATTGAATTATTTCCAAAAGAGTAGCCAAAAAAAAATTTCGCGGTTCCTTGAAGGGTTGGGTTTGAAGTACGGAAATGCAGTTCAGTTCGAGATCTTCAAAAGTGGCGGGAAATTCTTCTTTGCCCCAAACATTTCTTTTCAAAATTAGTTTTCATTCTCCATTTTTTCCCGCCGGAACAGAAGAATTTCTACAACAAATAACACTCCTCAATTCGGGAATGCAATCCCTTCAGCGTCTCTAGCGTCTTCCCATTATCATTTCCATCAATTTCCCCCTTCTGCCGCCTGTATTTGAACCTGGGTTTTGAAGCTTTTGCTCTCGGAGATAATGGGGAGCAAGAAGAGGGCTGCTGCCGATGATAACGAACACAGAGCTAAACGGACAAAATCTCCTGGAGTTCGAGTCGTTGGGGGTCGGATCTATGATTCTGAGCACGGCAAAACTTGTCATCAAGTAATTATTCAACTCTGAATTCCTTTATTCTTCAGTTCTTTTTAGCTGTTTTGAATGCCTTCTCTTTCTTATGGGTTTTTCTTTTTTTCTTTTTTTTTTTTTTTTTGTTGTTGTTGAACGCTCAAGTGCCGACAAAAAACCATGGATTTTGCCGCATCCTGTATGAACAAGAAAGGGGACAAGCTGTGTACCATAAAATTTTGTCATAAGTGCCTCATAAACAGGTTACATTCATAATTTGGTGCAGTTTATACTCTTTTTTACCTTTTGAAGTTTATATGGTGTTAAAAAATTTGTATGAAATTTGCATATGTGCTCGTGTTGAATGAATCTCGTGGAACCTGTATCAGATACGGAGAGAAAGCAGAAGAGGTGGTGCTTAGGGAAGACTGGAGTTGTCCTAAGTGCAGAGGCCTTTGCAATTGCAGCGTTTGCATGTAAATTTGGAACTCCTTATCCATTTTTTTATTTGAAGTTATTTAGATTGAAGTTGATTGCACGAGCTTGAAGGATCATGATCTAATTGGATATAGCCATTTTTAGGAAGAAAAAAGGTCTTAAACCCACTGGTTTGCTAGTGCACACAGCCAAAGCAACTGGGTTTTCCTCTGTCTCAGAGATGCTTCTAGTGAATGGTTCTGACTGCCTAGATCAATATAAGAAGACGATATGCCAAGTTGCTTCACCAAAAAAGCAGGCTTCTGAAAACAAGGTCTGATTTTGTTTCTTTAGTTGTTATTATCTTTCTTCATGCTGATATATAAATGCCATGGATGTATTTTTCAATTTCATGGACTTCTCATCGGAAACATTCTAGGTTGAGTTATGCAGTATTTAGGAAAGGACTCTCTACCTCATCCACCTCTCCCTCTTCTTGTCTTTCCTCCTTTGTGGGTGCATGATGCCTTTTCTGCCATGTTAGTTTGATGGTTTGTGAAACCATGGCGTTCCACTCTGTTCGTTAGTGTTGCATTGCGAAGAAGATTTTTGCTATCAATATTGGTGGGGAAGAAAAGAAGAGTATTGTTTCTTATAGGAAGGGATCCCTCGTTTTTCTAAGAACCGGCTTTGTAACCTAGGCTGGTTCTTTGAAAGCTCCTCTTTTTGTCCTTCAAAGAGGGATATTTGTTAGTAGTTTCACCTAGATAAAACTCTTTTAGAATGTCTTGACACTGCGTTTTTTCACCTTTTAGCCCGATACAAAGGTTGACCTTTCGTCAATGGAATGAAAGTTTCCATGAAAGAACTAATGTGCTCCCTTTATACGAAGGTTGACGAAAGTTTAGGAGCATTCAGACTTTTAAGGTATCACTAATTTATGTGATGGGTTTATGAATGCCATGACAAAAGTTGATGAAAACGGTTAGGGTAATATTTTAGGTTAATTTCCTTTTTAACCCCACCTATAATAAACTTTATAATTATGTGTCTTTCTTATCTTGTATGAGACACATTATCATTCTAATAAAAAATTTACAAACTTGATTCTTTGAGGATTACTTCTTGAAGCTACTTAGGCTACATCAATTTTCTATAACTCCCTATTAAAAACAAACCTCAAATGATAAACAAAAACAGAAATTTCAATTAAAATATTGTAATAAAAAGATGTATTGTCTTTGTAACCATCCATGGAGCAGTTAGAACTCAAGTTCCATAGAGTTAAGTATGAGTTCATTAAATGCAAGTTAGAATGCATTTAATACAACTTTGTCTTAAAGCTCAACTTTGCACATCATGCAGGGAAGGACTCCGACATCTTATAGAACCTCATTTGTGAGTTCACCATAGCTTAGATATGAGTGATTAAAACTTGTTGTAGCTTCTTGGTTCTTAATCTTGTGATTGAATCTTGAGGCATGACAATTGATGTTCCTTGGTTTGGGACTTTAGATCATAAGAACGAAAAAAAGGAAAAGATCATCCTTCCTAAACTCTCTTTGTCATGAGGAAGAAAATTCAAAGAAAAGAAGCGTCTTTTGCAAACAAAGCTTTGGTTGTGACTGTTAAAATAACACCTATTGCTGTTTATCAACACTTTAGTAGAATGCAAAAGAAAGCTCCCATCTCTCCGTATTATTATCCAATTTGCAAAACAGATTCTGAATTACAGATCTATATATTGGTCACTTAATCATCTTATGTTGAATTAGGGTTTTTTTTTTTCTTTTCTTTTAAGCAACACTGTTAAACTTGGATTACTAATATAGAAACTAGGAAGTATAAAGGAAACTATTAAAAATCCACTTCATAGAGACCTTGCAAAACACACAAGGACAAGCCAGAGCAAGAACAAACATTGTTCTATTGATATCTCTGGTATTAGTCCTTGATCAGCCATGAACACGCTTGAACAACAATGATAACAAAGAGACTGACCATTTGCGAAATTGAGAGAACCCGTAGCCAAAATATTCCACAAAACTGAAGACCCTTCTACCCTCAACATAACGACAATCTTCTCTTTCTGTATCATCCCCCCACTACTCATCTCCCCACTAACTAGTTAGAGAACAATATTCAGCTGAGGTTATGCAATTACTCCATGTACATGGATGCTCACTACAAAAGCATCTCTGATAAGACTTGAAGCACTTGTCAATAATTTTTGACTGACATCATGTTTTGGAAGAGAAGTCATTTTCTGTTGCAGCTTGGCGCTTGTAATTTGAACATCTCGGCACTTCTTTAATGATGGTATTAGCAATTACCTTGGCAAAGTAAGGATAACTCACTTGAATAAAATGCTCATACTTAATTGTTCCACCACCACTAGAATAGCATCAAAACTCATCAATTTGGATCCTCGATGAAATTGATTGTGGCATCCTCCAAAACGTGGTTCGATGTTGGAAGAGGCTGAAAAAGACACATTTGGGATACTACCTCCCTTTATTTAGCTAACAATCCATACACTAGAGATTTTTTCACATTTGCTTTCATTCCAAGCCAATTTAGCTCGCTAATGAAGCGCTTATAGGTAGCTAAAATCTTTGAGTGCCATCTATCACCGAGTCATAAAAGTATGGAGGATTGTCAATAATAATTTCTAGGATTAAGATAACAGTAACCTTCTTTGTAAATCAAATTTCTTTGTCGTAGTGTATATTGTAGAACAATGCCTAAGGGTTTTAGTCCCTTCAAAATATTAGTAAAATCTAGATCCTGTTGAACCTCTTGCCTCACAACTGAACTTCCAATAATGACGAGAATAGAAATGTTCAACAACTAGGCTACGGGTGGGAGTCTTGAGAGAGCACCTGCTGCCGTATTCTCCTGTTTAGACTCGAGATTGATATTTTATTTTGAAATCAAAAGCCAACAGTTTTATGACCTATTTTTTATACCCTAACTGCACTTTGCATCGTTTGACCAAGAACTTAAGGGTTCATTGGTTGGTACAAATAGTAAATTTTGCCCTAAGAGATAATGTTGCCAATGTTAGGCTGATAATGCGATCGTCATCAATTCCCCTTCACACAATGATCTGGTCTGGGAACAAGTCGATAGAGTCAGACTATAATAAATAATCAACCTTTGGTTTTGGGAAAAAATAGTCCCCAATCTCGTACCTGAAGCATCAATCTCAATCACAAAAGGGAGACTGGAATCTAGTAAGGCCCAAAATTGGCACAATGGCAACCACTTGTTTCAACTCCTCAAGTGTTGCTGTAGTTTCCTCTGACCAAGGGAACATGTCTTTCTTTAGAAAACGCGTCGATGAGGAGGCCATGACACCATAGTTTATGAAAAATCGTTGATGATAACCCATAAAGCCTAGAAATCCGCCTAACTCCTTCAATGAAGTGGGTATGGGCCATTGAACCATTGCCTGAATTTTCTTTATGCCTCTTCCTTCCACACTTCTATCGGAACCCAATGTCCCAAATGCTTGATCTGCTCCTTGGTGAAGTGGCCTTTCTTGAGATTGGTGTAAAGTAAGTTGCCCTGTGGAATGTTGAAAACCACTCTTTGATGTGTTTCATGAGCATCCAACTTTGGACTATACACCAAAATGTCATTAAAAAACAGGCATGAATTTGCTAAAGAAGGCCAAAAAACTAGGCTCATTAAGGACTGGCACGTGTTAGTGTTTCTGTTAGTTGAAAAGCATGAGAAAGAACTCTTCGGTTTGGGCACGCATATTTGATGGTGTGGACTTCAAGTCAAGCTTTAAATACACACACGGTCCATACAATTCATCCAAGGGTTCTTCAATCCTGAGAATAAGAAACTTGTTCGGTATTGTTGCTTTATTGAGTGCAAACAATGCAGAACTTCCAATTGCCGCATTTCTTTTTCACCTACAATATCAGGGCTAGAGAAGGGGCTCACACTAGTTTGAACAATTCTAGCCAACAAGATGTTCTCAATTAGTTTCTCAATTCCTCTTTTTGTGTGTGCCAATGGCGAAATGCTCATAGGCTTTCGTCTATTTGGATTCTATGAACGACCTCTTGTTTTCTTCGCGGCAACTTTGGAGGAGGATTAGAAACTACACTCTTCCAAATTCTAATATCTCTTGTATACCTTCAAGTAGTACTATCATGCCCATGCCTTCTACACACTTGCATGAATGACCTTTGAAACTTCAACCAACAAGTCTTGGTCTTGGGCGAGCCACAAATGAGTCATCATCTTCAAAGATACTCTGGTTTTGGTGATGGTTGGGCCTCCCTTCAATGTGATCTATGACTCCCCTAAGACAAGATATTGTCAAGTTAGTCCAATTTACCTCCATGTGCCCCATTTTATGCACATTGCATTTGAGGATCAAGTCGACTCCTAAATTGAAGAAAACCCTCTTCTACTGTCAAATTCGATAGAAATAAGATCAACTTTTTGCAAATTCTAGGGCCTCCCACCGACGCACTAGTGCCCTTCACCACTTCATAGTTTGATGGTTCATTAAAAGGTGGCTCCAACTTATCATCTATCTATTGGGAGATGAAATCATGAACTTGTTAGTTGCTGCATAATCTGTGAGAACCACTCATCCCCAATCTTTCCCTTCAACTTGATTGTTCCATGAGCCAACAGTCCTACCAGAGTTCAAGGTGAATTTGGCAAGTGTCCTACATTTAGTGTATGGCCTGCCACAACTTTGTCTTGTGGCAACAACACTTGCAACTCTCAATTTTTACGTCGGAGGCCTATTGTGAATTTTTCATCGCAATGGAAGCAAAACCCTTTCTCTTTTCTCACTTGATATTTAGCATCGGTTGTGTGTTTCACGTTAGGATCTTTTCTTAGCCACCGCACCCTTTTGTTAGGGCCATAGTCTTCATCAAAATTGGGTCAAGCATCTGCCCAATTGTCTTACTTCTAGACGTTTTGGTTGGGTGGGCTGGCCCACTAGTTGGAGTTTTCATTGTTGGGCTGAAAATTTGTGGATCATGCAAGTCTTGGGCCAGCTTTAGAGTTAAATCTCTATCCCCAATCAGTTGAGCTTACTTCCCTTCATTATACTCTTCAAGCCCACGGGCATGCTCAACACTTTTGCCCCATTTATTGAGCCCAACTCATTGATGAAACCGTCTTCCACTACATTGTCAAGCAACCTTTGGTAATAACGTTGATAACGATTTAAAATGCAGCTAGTAATCAGCCACCATGTCTTCTTGCTTCATGGAAAGGGTTTAGGGAATGAATAGTGTATAATAACCATATGCTTCAAAGGCCGTCAAAGTGTAGTTGTAATCACTCAAAATCTTAAGCACGAGCAGGAAGAGACAATTAGTAACTTGCAAGAACACGTGTAATTAGTTGTAAAAAGGTCACGTTTACATCAGGTGAAATGTAATCCATCAATGGTAATGTAAAAAGTGGACTATAGTTGATTACTTTTGTTGTTGGTTACCTGCTTTCTATAATCGTTATGAGTTGTGGGTCCCACCTTAAAATTCATAATCAAATTCTGCAATCTAATTGAGAAATGAAGAGTGCTCAATTTGATTGTGGATAATTTTGATTGTGGCTAAAAATTACGTGGGACCATGACCTTTACCAATTATTGTTATCAGCATTTTCCAAGCGCAAAGCAGACCTAAGGTCGACAGACTCTTTAACTGCTTTAAGACAAGAGGCGATAAAAGAGTGTTGCTTGATTGAAGAAGGTAACTTAAAAAAAATATGACTAAATATTATTTTTGACAACTTTAGATTAAAAAAAAATACTTAAATCTGTAAAATGTTAAAATATTAACAAAACTATTTATATTTAAATAAAAATTAAATAAAACAATATTGAGAAAAATATATTAAAAAAAAGAAATAGAAATTGAACTGCTTTTTAAATAGGTAAAAAATAGTTCTTTTGAGTGATGGGTTGGGTTAGAAATTTTGCCATTTGGCAGTTTGGTTGGCATGCAGCCAACATTACTTTAATGCTGGCAGGCAACCCTTCATTTCTTTTCTAGGAAATGCAAAAATAAAAGAATGCTTCTTCTTCCCTTGTGATTCCAACCCCTCTTCTTCCTTCTCTTCATTTTTGATAAGCAACCGATGGATGGCTAAACAAAAAGGATGGCTTCTTCCACTTTTTTCTACTACTTGTGCTGTTCATTTTCTTCATTTCTTCTTCCTTTGGTTTTTCCTCAATTCTTTTGGTTTAAACCTTGATTCTTCTTAATCGATATTAAAGAAATTTTGAAGAAAACAGAGAACTTGAAGAATGATATAAAAAAAAGAAAGAAGGTGAGCACCTGTGTCGCTTGAACATATGTTCATGGCGACAGAAAGGGGGAAAAGGCGAGCACCTCAATGAAGGTGCTCGCCCGAGGTACTTGCAAGGCGGCATGGCCTCTCATTGCCTCGCCTCTTGCCTTAGGCGATTGCGGCTCACCACGCTGACCGCTACGGATGTTGCTACTGTATGAAAATTATGAATAAATTTGACACATTTATTGTTATCTTTATCTACAGTTACTATTAGAGTTAAGCAGTAGTGATAACAATAACAGTATCAGTACATATTTATAATTCTAGGGAGATGTGATTAAAAACAATCTAATTATGTTTGCGATTAAGCCTATTGCGAGTTATTTATAAATGAAATCTTATTCCGATTACACTTTTATTTTTGGAAAGGTTTCTTCTCTAAAAATACTAAAAAAATTATGTAAAATTATGTTTGCGATCAACTCTATTGTGAGTTATGCATCAATAAAATCTTATTCCGATTACACCTTTATTTCTTGAAAGGTTTCTTCTTTAAAAATACTAAAAAAAACTATAAAAAAGATCTCATTTGGTTAAACTAATTTTCATTTTAGTTTGGTAAAGGTAGCGCAAGTGTCAAATAGCTAATTCATAACATTATTGAAGGTTGCTCTCCTGAACAATCAGATCTAGCATATATTTGGTTAATTACAAAGCAAGAACACAAGAAGACATCAAGATCAATATGAACATGTGCTCTTGGGTTTGAATGATGGAATTGAAACATCAACTAGATGTGATTTCCTTTGCAAACAATTGGTTTCAGCTTTCATCATTGAAGGGAAAAATGGTAGATCTGATCAACAATGGCTACAAACGGTACATGAACAATAAGAAAGTCATTCTTGGAAATGACTTTTTATATATATATTGTTCATTTATATATAAATTTATTTATAATTATTTTAGGGAAAACAAATGAATTTTATAGTCCCTAAAACTTTTGGGATTGTAGAACTTAAAATCTCAAACTAAGATTCTACCAATTAGAAAGGTGAATCTATTTAGACAATCTGTTAATATGTTAGGATTTTATTTAAAACTACTACTTTCACATCAGGAAGACTACTTTAAATGCAGAGTTAATATCAAAGAGAAATATTGAACTCAAATAGATAGTAGCGTTTTTCATTAATACAAGTTTTTTCCTTATCTTCTCATTTTCCTCTCTTTTTCTCTATGTAAGAAAAATTACGTGATAGTTTTTATTTTTGCTACTTTGGTAGGATTTTGGGGGAAGAATATTTTTATTTAGGTGATTTTGAAATGACTTTAAATGGAATCAAAGTAATCATAGTTATAAATTATAAATTACTAATGATGAGTCTAATTAATTAATTTATGAAAGTTTTTAATTGATGCAATTATTAGTTTGAAATTTTAATTAATTTATGAAAGTTTTAAATTGATGCAATTATTAGTTTGAAATTTTAATTGGTGTATAAATTGATTTTTTCCTTTATTAAAATGAAAAAAAAGGGTAGGAAGATGAATAAGAGAACAAATTTTAGAATAGAGACAGAAAAAGAATAAGAATGCAGTGAAATGTAGAGATATATATGAACTAAAGTCTAAGACAAATGATTTGAGTTGGAGCTAAGGACCCATGAAATGAGATAGACTCCTAATTCCCAAACATAAAATCCCCCTTAATTCAAATGGTTCAACGGAAGAAGTTAGAATAGATCTACCTTTGTGGCCAAATGTCACAAGATAAGGATACTTGCTATTCAAGATTTGAAATACTCCACAGGATGGATTGATTAATCAAGTTTGCTTGTCTGTCTCTAGCATGCAATCTAAAAACACTTGATAGCTACAAAGAACAAGCTCTTGGCTTAAGGCTTTCCAAAGACCAGTCATCTAAAATCTCAGATCCAATTTTAAAGTACAGTTAGAAGTATCTGTAGAGCCTAAACAATTTCCAATTTAAACGCTAAGATAAATGAAATTTACAACCTTAAAAAATCTTAAGACTACTAACTAAACATTGATCTACAATGTAAAGGTTAAGGTTTGAAACTGAAAATACATTAGAAGACACTATAAATTGGAGAACAGAAGAATGCAATGAGCCTACGAAGTGCTGTAACCGTCGAAAAGTAAATGGTGGAGCTTGAAGTACTTAAAAGTAGCTTGAATTGTAGTTTCACTAAATGTTGCTCAACTTGCACTAAATTTAGTTTGAGGTGTTTCTCATTTGATGAACTTGAGTTTCTTCAATGCAACTTTTTCACTTTAAGACCACTTGACTGCCTCTAATGTAAATTGAGTTTACCGTAAGTGAATCCTGTGTTCATTTAGTGCAACTCTATCTTGAAGCTCTACTTGACATAAAGTGTATAATATGCACTCAACAGTACTTAACTCCATCTCTTGAGCTCATTGCCTCGTGTTTATGCTTCTTAGATTTGTATCACTTATGCATGGGATGTCTTTTCACAATGGTCTTTAGGTTGCTTTATGTGGTGTGTTTCAATACATGTTCTCTTGTTTCCTACCAAAGAAATATGAATATGCAACAGGGTTTTAGATTTGAGGTTTGGTTCCCATGCCTGTATGTGCTTTCATTTACAAAGACCACATCCTTTTCAACAGGAGTCTGTCATGATTACACCAAGGAAACAAGGAAAGGAAAATTCTTTAAATGGAAATAATGAATCAAACTTGAATTTGCAGAATCAAACTCCAAATTGTGACAAAAAGAAGTTGAAGGAAATGAAGCGTGAAGAATTGAAAGAAATATGCAATGGAAATAAGGTTGATGTTAAATTCTCAAAGAAGAGCACTCCAACAAAATCCAGCTTAGACGAGATTTCTAAGGAACAAACTGAAGCAAATGGGAGGAATGATTCTCTTCCCCCAAAGAAGAAGGGCTCCAAAAAGGGGACCTCTAAGGATGCTGCCTCCGATGTTAGCAGACCCAAGGATGTTAGAGAAAAAGATAGTTTGTGTCACAAGGATGCCAAAACACCAGATGCTGTGGAAGAGGAAGACAAGAGGTCCTCAAAGGATGTTTATTGCCATCTAATAAAAGCTGAAGACAGAAAAGGAGAAAAAGATTTGGTTATTCACAAATATGCCAAGCCATCAAAAGATGCGAAAAATAATAAAACAAAGGTGCATGACAAGCCATCGGCAAAGTCCCAGGAAAATAAAAAATGCTCTGTGAATATTCTGAACCAGGAATTTGGTGCCTGTGTTTCTTTCCCTCCAGGTTCAAGGTTAACAACTGTAGCAGATATTGAACTGACGGCGGATGATGTTGGTCATGCCCTGCAGTTCTTAGAATTCTGTGCAGCTTTTGGAAAGGTTTGTGTGTCATTTCGGTTTCAATTAATTATTAAACTAAAATTTGCTGAATCCTCCAGCTAAGTCTTTGTTAACTTTTGAATTAAAATTTTACTGACACAATCATGCAGTATCGAGTTAGAATAGTTAGGATAGTTTTTTTGAGTTACAATAATAAAACAAAGGTATGTGTGTTATTATCTTTTACTAGAAGTTTAAATGTTAATCAAATACCATTGATTAAAGGCCAATCTTAAATCAAGAATTCTGTCTCTCTTTGGAGAACGCAACACCTGCTAGTTTGACCTCATAGCTCTATTTTTTAAGCGCCAAAACATTAGTTACCTTTAGGTCATTTATAGATCATCCATGATTATGAAGTATGAGCAATAAAATGTTCTTGTCTATTACTTGTTTAATTGTGTGTATGAATTTATAGTTTTGTGCTATGAGCTAGAACACTGTATCACATCTGTTCATTTTCTTTTCCTTTGGCAACTTTTTTATCATTGGATAGGCTCTTAATTTAAAGAAAGGGCATGCCGAGTCTGTACTCAAAGACCTAATGCGGGAGAGAACTCTGAGAAGAAGGTGTCGTGTGCATGATTCACTCACTGTTCGATTTCATATTCAACTCCTGTCTCTGATATTGAAGGATATGGATGAAGAGTATGGCTATAAGCCGAGGCTTTTATTTTTATTATGTGATTGGACATATACTCTTTAGTCTTTAATCTTTACTGTCGTCTGTTCTTAGGTCTGCAATCTCTAGTCCCACAAATGACAGAAACTCATGGTTGTTGGCTCTGAAGAAATGCATTTCTGCATCCCCATTTAAGTTGAATGATCTGAAACCAGATTACTTTGATGGAGGTGACAATTGTTATGATGACTTAGACTTCTCAAAAAAGCTCAGACTATTGACTTACCTATGTGATGAGGCTCTCAATACTACGTAAGTAAAGCCATCCAGTGTGCTATTTGAACAGGTTGAGATGTTTTACTACCGCACATTATTCCCTAGGTAATTTATTTGGCTGATTGCCAAATTTTCATTCTGTTCTCCCAGAAAATTGAGAACCTGGATTGAAGAACAAAATACTAACTTTTTGGAGGAACAAAAGGAAGTTAAAGAAAAACTTGCTGCGCTGAAGGATAAGGTGGCATAGATTGGCAGTGGAGTCTGTAAAGCTTATATGTTAGGTAGCTTCAATTTTAAACTGATTTGTATTTGTTTCATAACAGGAGAGACAAGCGAAGCACAAAATGCGAGATGAATTGGCCAAAGCTCTTATTGTAAAAAATGGTGTTCCCCTTTCAATTGCAGAGCACGATGCTGTTGTTAAACAAATAAAATGTGACGTAGCTGAAGCTCAAGCTGAGAGGCTTGTTGCATTGGAATTGGCATCTAAGAGTATGCTCTGGAATTATTTTTCTCTTGCTGTCGTAATTATTTGTCTTATTTAATTGATCTAAGAACAGTTTATAGTTTCACCTAAATGAGAAATAAGGACAATCATGCGTGAACTTCGCTATCAACTAATCATGACTTGGAGTTGACTTAAAACGGGTTGCTTGGTTTTAAAAGTGGGTTTCATGGTAGCTTGGTGAGTTCCTCAGATCATATATAAAGTATATTTGAATTCTTGTATGAGCAAGTAAACTGTCACTGGATTCAAGTTGTGTAATTGATACCAGAATTCTGTTTAGTTGAAATTGAAGTTCTTCCGGCAGACAGTAAATGAAATAGTTGAGACAAGATCTGATTTTAATTTTGGGAAATAGAAATTTAAATGGTTTTTTAGACGACATAATAGTTGAGAAAGGATTATGGTTGATAGTCGAATAAAAAAAAATTGAAGCTTGGTACGCGGTCTAATGTTCTTGGACTTCCTAATGGTTGTAACCTTTAGGCAGAGCTGAAATTTGACGTCACATGTTTCAGTTATGTGGGTGAGGTTAAACCATGTCGATGTTGTGGTTTTTAATCTTCGTTCCTTTTTTACCCTCTTAAACATTATGTATCACCATTATTATTAATAATATTACTATCATGTTTGAGAGTGCACGAATCTTATTTGTTTCTGAAGAAAGTATAGAGACGATTGCTAAATGAATTTTGGTGGGTCTTTTAATCTGGCGGATATCGATAGATTATTATTTTTGTAGGGAGACAAAGGTCAGATGCTACTAGGACAGTTCCCATCATGTTGGATATTAATGGTCGTGCATTTTGGAAATTAAGAGGCTTTGCTGGTGAAGGGGATATTCTGCTGCAAGGTTAGTTTTGAATATATTGTGATTTCAGCAGAACGCCTGAATTGTCACTTTTGAGTTTCTTTTCTTTGGTTTAAAAAAACATTAATTTAAATGTTAGATATGGAAAGCTGGGAATCAGTTAATCCAAGCGAAAAGTGGTTTATGTATAAAGGCGAGCAGAAACAAGAGATAGAAAAATACATTTCTTCTTTAAGGTGAGTATTACTTTCCGATTTATATTTGTTATAAAACTTTTACACAATTTAGGATTTGTTTGGTAAGGTTCCTATTAGTGTTTTGTAACTATCCTTTTTTCTTGTTTTTTATTCTTCAAAAACGTTTTCCCAAATTGTGTGGAATTTCTTGTTTCTATTCCCAGTATTCTCCAAAATTTAAATAAAATTAAAATGCATAATAATAAATATGTAAAAAATAAATATAACATAAAATTGGTTGATATTTTATTTTAAAAACTTATTTTCATGTAACGTTTCCATTTTGAATTCATAAGTTTAGAGAACAATAAACAAAAATTGGCTACCAACATATTTCAGGTTTTTTTTTCTTTTTTTTTTTTTTTCTTAAAACTTTTAAATTAAAAAGGAAAATTTTAAATAAAAAAAAATTTTTTATAAAAAAATATTAAAACTTTTTTTTTTTTTTTCTTAAAACTTTTAAATTAAAAAGGAAAATTTTAAATAAAAAAAAATTTTTTATAAAAAAATATTAAAACTTTTTTTTTTTTTTTCTTAAAACTTTTAAATTAAAAAGGAAAATTTTAAATAAAAAAAAATTTTTTATAAAAAAATATTAAAACTTTTTTTTTTTTTTTCTTAAAACTTTTAAATTAAAAAGGAAAATTTTAAATAAAAAAAAATTTTTTATAAAAAAATATTAAAACTTTTTTTTTTTTTTTCTTAAAACTTTTAAATTAAAAAGGAAAATTTTAAATAAAAAAAAATTTTTTATAAAAAAATATTAAAACTTTTTTTTTTTTTTTCTTAAAACTTTTAAATTAAAAAGGAAAATTTTAAATAAAAAAAAATTTTTTATAAAAAAATATTAAAACTTTTTTTTTTTTTTTCTTTCTTCCAATTAAAAAAGAAGGAATAAGAAATTGTCGCAAAATGCGCTTTAATTTTTGAAATTACGAAAGAGGAAACAGGAAATAAAACACAAGAAATGGCCATCCATACGGGCCTTAAGTTCTTGTTTTCAAGTTGGAATTGTATTTTGCTAACAAAAAAGTTAAACGGTTCTAACTCCATTCTTTACATTTGTGTCAAAACCAATCAGAACATGATACCAAAGATTTCTAACATGTGCGCCAGTGATTTTTCTGAATTAGACTGTTGGCTTTGATTATCTTTTTAAGTTTTGTAATTCAATCAGAATCTCTTATATAATTTTGCATATTATATTCTTTTGCATTTCCTTATATGGGATGGTCGAAAATTGATGTTAATGGTAACAATACTAAATTATAATTGTTCACGCAGAACGATATAATATTTTAAAGATATGGTTTGATGCTTTATTCATGGCTATTGAGATAATGCTTTTCTTTGGATTAATGATGTTAATTTCCCTTGCCATTTGCTGCAAAACAAATATGCTTTTCTGGAGCTCACCAAATGTCTGTGCCTACTGAGCTTAGTATAGTAATATTACCTTTGTCTCCAAGATCTGTTAGGTTTTTCTGCTCAAGATGTTTTGTTTTGTCTTGAATTGTGCCCTTGAATCAATTCAGGTTGAAGAGGCCTAAGTTAGTGGAAATAGCTAAAACTCTTCCAGGTGGAGGTAGTGATACAGCTTCAGTATGTTGACATTTGCCATCTCTGAGTCAGAAGAGTTGTAGTCATGTCATCAAACTTTGGTTTTGTGGAGCAAATTGACAAAAGAAATGATTTAAAAGATCTATTTTTCAATTTGCTTCTCTTCTAAATGGGATAACCATAGCCCTCTATTTTCTAACATCTCAAGAGAAGCTTAATTCACTGCTATTTTAGCAGAAGGAAAAAGGAAGAAGATAGACTCAGCTGATTTTAGCTGTGTTTTTGTACACTTGAAAATGCTTCATATCAATTTACTTGTTCCCTTACCAAACCATGATTTGGTATTGGTTCTGGAGATTTTGAAGAGGGAGTTCTTTGTAGGACATAACTGATATCCAATTTATTGTTGTTTGTTGTGAACTCTGATGTGTAATTTCACAAATGTTTTTGGTTTCCTTGCTTTAGCCTTCTGAAAATTAACAATATGATTATTGTTATTCTAGCTCGGTCCATAGTTTGGTTCTTTATATATTGGAGAACTGAGAAAATAGCTAAGAAAGTTTACTATTGAATGTTTAGACTCCAATCAATAGAGGCATCAAATTAATGTTAATAATAATAAACGAAAATAGACATCAAGTCATTTTATTTTATTTTAAGCTGGTTGGAGGATTCCTATAATTTAAATTTTGAGGATAAGTTTTATGAAACAAGATTCAAAGTGCAAAAGATTTTACTAAATATAGAAAAGATAACAATGGCTATTTGATTGGTGTTTGTTTTTGTAGAGAAATTCACTCCCACCCAAATACAATGCCTTTCAATCTGTGCTTTTTGTTCCAATAAATTTCCTCCCTTCATCCCTGCAATCTTGAACAATACGTTCCAAATCTGAAATGCATCCAACGGTAAACACGAGAAAGGAGGAAGATGAAGGGAAGAAAAAGAAAGAAGAAAAAGAGAGAAAAGAGGATGGGACGGCAACGATAAGAGCAGACGAAGGCAATAGCATAGCAGTGGCCACAAAAGCCTGACTACATGAACTACATAATTCATTTCTCCAACGTAAAGGGGTTAAAATGCTACCGAAACTCGAAGCTTAAAACTATTAAGTATATTTTTCACTTGAAAACAAGTACCATCTTTGAAAACAGGAGTTGAAACTGAAATTTCTATTCTATAGCTTTTTTATTAAGCAATAAATAAGAACTGATGATATACAGGTATGTAACATCATTTGAAGATAGAAGATATCTGCACCCTTTTTGTATTTTTTTTTTTTTTTTTTGGCAGATTCATCAAGTAGATCCCTCCCCTCATCCACAAAGCAGCATTTTTGTTTAATAGAAAAAAAAAATTGAGGGCACAACTATATTAGAATTTACAAGAGAAAATTAACTACAAATTTAGAACTCAACCAACCAACCTATGGCAGCAGTGCTTTTGCAGTCATAAGAAGAAAACACAAATTACAATCAATCTGGCTCTCTCTCTCTAATCTTCTACAAATTAACTATGTCAATAAATGCCTGTATCGCAGCTTGCTAACATGATGGCGGTTGAAGCTGCTTAAGCCGTCGTACGACTTGCTTCATCGTCGGCCTAGTTGACAGAGAGTCAACTGTACAAACAACTGCCAAATGTAAAACTTCAACTAAATCATCATGGGGGCCTACCTCCCATAACCCTGCCGTGAAGAATTCCTTGGCGCGCCCCTGCCGAAGCAGCATACATGCCCAAGCTACTATGTTAAACCCATTACCATATGAGGAAAACGAGGGATCTAGTGCTTTCTTGTCTGAGAGTAGTTCGAGAAGCACCACACCGTAACTGTACACGTCTGCTTTATCAGAGACACGGCAAGTCATGGCATATTCAGGAGCGACATAGCCGAAAGTTCCAGCCACACCGGTTGTAGCATGGGTTTCAGAAGTCCCAAGAAGCCTGGCCAATCCAAAATCAGAGAGATAAGCATTGAAATCATCATCTAATAGTATATTGCTCGGTTTCACATCGCGGTGGAGGACTCGTGGTACACACTGATCATGAAGATACGCGAGCGCACGGGCTATGTCCAGTGCAATCTTGTGAAGAATTCTCCAATCAACTGCTCTTGTAGACCTCTCCTGGATGAATTTTTCCAAATTACCTCCAGGCAAATAATTATATATCAGGAACATCTCTGTTTCACTGGCATGGTAACCAATTAAGGTAACAAGGTTTGGATGGCGCAGCCTTCCAAGAGTTTTAATTTCTGCATCGAACTGTTGGACACCTTGAAATCGACCTACAGCAAGTCGTTTTATTGCAACCAGCACTCCTGACGAGATCTCTGCCTTGTAAGTTGCCCCAAACCCTCCACTGCCAATGCAGTTGCTTGCATTGAAATTACTAGTAGCACGCACCACATTCTCAAACGTCAGGGAAACCCCAATATCAGTAAAAACCGTCACTTCCTTTCTCATTGAGCCAAGAACTTTAGATCTCGAGTTCCACTTTCGTGTATATAGAAATAGGATAATCAAAGCAATAAGAACAGAAACAATGGCAGAGGCAGACGTAATGGATGCTATCTCAATGGAATTGAAGCTGCCGCCTCCACTTGTTTGGGGTGCAACACCAGACGGTGAAGCTGCAAAACTACTTGGGTCACCATATGAACCTTGCATTTCGGATGAGGGTACTGCCAGAGAATACATATGGCACGGGCGTAGGTAAGGATTTCCAATTGCACCACTACATTTAATCATGTTGTTATTTGATGGCAGGGAACCAGACAAATTATTGAATGACACATTAAATGCAGAGAGTGTGGTAACATTTGCTAAACCAGAGGGAACCTGTCCAGAGAGTGAATTGTTGTTGAGCAGCAGAACTTTTAGGCCTCTCAAGTTAACAAGATCTATTGGAATTTCACCCGAAAGATCGTTATATGAAAGATCCAGCAACTCCAAAGACTTCAACTTTCCCAAGGTAGAAGGTATAGAACCATTAAAGTTATTGCCAGCCAAACAAAGGTACTTCAAATCAGCCATATGTCCGAGAGAAGTAGGTATTTGATACTGAAACTTGTTCCAACTTAGGTTCAGGTGATTCAGAGATAGTAGCTCTCCAAAGCTAGCAGGTACCTGCCCAATCATCTGATTACCAGATGCATCCAAGAATTTGAGAGAACCACACTTCTTACCAATTGTCACAGAAAAAGGACCAGATATTTTATTGCTGCTAATATTAAAGATCAATCCCCCCAAATCGTCACATTTCTCAAACAAACTATCTGGAAATGGTCCAGTCAGCTTATTCCCACCTACAAGATAAGCATAAACAGTTTTCCTTCCCAGACTATCACGTGGAAACGGCAATGACAGAAGATTGCCTGTAAAGTTATTGTCCCCAAAGTTATGTATTATCATATCACCATTTCCAATAAATTCAAAAGGGGTTGCATTTCGAATACTAGTGGCAAAAAATGCTAGATACCGAGACGAGGCATCGTCAAGATCCAAATATCCATTTAAACGGAACATTGGTGGTGAGCAATCATTGCCACAGAACGTAGGAATCTCACCAATAAAGTGGTTATGGCTAAGATCAAACAGAGTCATGTAAGGAACTGGTAGGTTTTTATCAAGTTCTCCAGAAAGCCGGTTTGAGCTTAAATCAAGGACTTGAAGCTTGTTGCAGACGCTAAACCCACTGGGAAGCTCCCCATAAAGGTAATTACCAGCTAAGTTGATCATCTCCAAGCTTTCGCACTTACCCCATTGGGAAGGGAATCTGCCATTGAGGTTTGCACTAGGGGCCCACAATATCCTCAGCTTTGGAAGGGCTGTTATTGTCTCAGGTATACCACCCGCAAAATAGTTAAAACTATCATCACTAAGTTCCTCAGTTGGAGAGTCGCCATCTGTGTAGTTGATCTTGGGAATTGGATTGAAGAGATTCGAGAGCACGAGGACAGACAACTGCAAGCAATTTCCTAGCTCGGAGGGTATTGGACCACTGAGGCTATTCCTCGAAAGATCGAGCACTTCCAGCTTGTGCAACTTACCAATTCCAGCTGGAATGGCCTCCTCCAGCATATTGGAATACAGCAACAATGTCTGCAACTGTGTGCAATTTCCCAGATTGCTTGGAATCCCACTGACCAAAAAATTACCAGACAGGTCGAGATGCTCAAGCTTTTCACAGTTATTCCCAAGCTCACTCGGAATGGATCCCGTAAAAAAATTGAAAGACAAGTAGACCCCTCTCAAATGACCAATAAACTGTGGAATTGTCCCATTCAACTGATTCCCAGCTAAATTCAAGATCTCTAAACTCTGACAACCCGAAAGCGAGCTAGGAATCTCACCAGTAAGCTTATTGAATGCAAGATTGAGAACACGCAACTTGCTCAGCCTGGCAAAATCATTAGGAAGCAACCCAGTGACAGAGTTCCCTTCCAGATCAAGAACCTCAAGGTTCTCCAATCCAAAGATTTCACGAGGAAGCTCACCCTCAAAAGCATGAAACGGAAGAGACAAAGTCCTGAGCTGAGTGAGGTTCCCAATAACCGGCGGAAGCTTGCCAATGAGTAGGCCTCTATTAGCCACACAACCCCTCCTGATTCCAAGTCCATAAAGAGGGAATTTAGAAGAAACAGAGCAGGAAAAGGCATTGGAATTACCTGAACCACCATTCCCAGAAATGTTGAGAGAGACAACCCGAGAATTGAAGTCGCAGGAAACGCCAAACCAGAAGCAGTAGTCAGAACCAGTGGGCGTCCAGGTGGAAAGCAAGGCGGATGGGTCGGAAAGAGCATTTTTGAACTGAAGAAGGACGGATTTGTCGGAATCGCCGANCCCCCCCCCCCCCCCCCCCCCCCCCCCCCCCCCCCCCCCCCCCCCCCCCCCCCCCCCCCCCCCCCCCCCCCCCCCCCCCCCCCCCCCCCCCCCCCCCCCCCCCCCCCCCCCCCCCCCCCCCCCCCCCCCCCCCCCCCCCCCCCCCCCCCCCCCCCCCCCCCCCCCCCCCCCCCCCCCCCCCCCCCCCCCCCCCCCCCCCCCCCCCCCCCCCCCCCCCCCCCCCCCCCCCCCCCCCCCCCCCCCCCCCCCCCCCCCCCCCCCCCCCCCCCCCCCCCCCCCCCCCCCCCCCCCCCCCCCCCCCCCCCCCCCCCCCCCCCCCCCCCCCCCCCCCCCCCCCCCCCCCCCCCCCCCCCCCCCCCCCCCCCCCCCCCCCCCCCCCCCCCCCCCCCCCCCCCCCCCCCCCCCCCCCCCCCCCCCCCCCCCCCCCCCCCCCCCCCCCCCCCCCCCCCCCCCCCCCCCCCCCCCCCCCCCCCCCCCCCCCCCCCCCCCCCCCCCCCCCCCCCCCCCCCCCCCCCCCCCCCCCCCCCCCCCCCCCCCCCCCCCCCCCCCCCCCCCCCCCCCCCCCCCCCCCCCCCCCTGAAAGGGCTTGTTAGCAGGAACAAAAACCAAAGAAGAAGAAGAAGGAGAAGGAGAAGAAAACAGCGTCCCTAAAAGAAGAGAAAATTCCGTGGAAAAGGAAGAGCAAGGGTTTTGAGAACCCTAACCCTAACCCTAATTTTGGTTGAAGAAAAGGGGAAAGGAAAAGGGAAGGGAAGCTAGAGGAGGACGATGAGAGACTTAGAGAGAGAGAGAGAGAATTCAAACTGTGTTGTGATCTTTACAGAATACGCGTTTTTCATTTTTATTTTATTTTTTCATTTTGTTTTTCTTCCTTCTCTCTCTCTTTCTTTTTTTCCTTCCTTTTCTTTTCTTTTCTTTCCTTTTTATTCTAATTTGAAACATAAGCTTTCTTTTTCTTCTTCTTCTCTTCGATCGGAAAATGTTCGAAAAATGGTCTTCTGCTTATCTTAGTTGTGTGTAAAATTACCTATTTGATCCTAAAACGTGCGTGAAGCTACCACAAATTCTCATTTCTTTCTCTCGATTTGGGATTCTGTTTTCTTTTTTTCTTTTGCATTTTTTCCTATGTCGTCTTCTTTGTTCATTCGTTTTTCATTTTTTTTTTCTTTACAGTTTCTTCTTCCGCCTTCCTCCTCCTCTTTCTTTTTGCATTTATTTTGCACTTTTTTCTTCTATCTTATTCTTCTTAAGGATCGAAATCATGAAGCAAAAAGCTAAAAAACTAAGGAAAAAATTGTAACTATATTTGATAAGGAATGAGAGGAATAAATGAGAAGTGAGAGGAAGAAACGAAAATTCATTTGGATTGTAGACCCTCTAGCATAATCTAAGGATAATATGATACTTTCACATACAGTTGATATAAACATAGAGTAGTTTTTGGAGCAAAATATTGAAACAAATTTCATTTGGCCTTAAAAAAAGGGTCATCAGTATAGTTTTATATTTAATATGTTTAATTCTTTTTTTTAAGAAAGAAAGGGGTGGGTAGTGGGGTCCACTGAGATTAAATGAAAAATTGAGGTATTTTTACGCTTTACTACAACTACATGTGAGCATCCTCCATTATATGTGAACACAATACTTAAATTATACTAAATCTAAAAATGATATTGATATTTGAAATTAAAATTTTTCTTTTTTCTTTTTTTGAATTCAACCCTACTAGAATGGAATTTATGTTAGAGTTTAATTGAATTAGATTTAGGTTGACTATTTAACTTTATCTTAAGCTTAATGAATTTTTAAAACGATATTTCATTAACAACTTTCATTCAAATTAATATTTGATCAATTAACTAAATAAGATATCATAATTCCAATGTAAAATTGTTACCTTCATATATTCGTAAACTCAAGAATAAAACTTCACATTTTTTGCATTATTTGCTACAATTATAAAAACAAAACAAAAAAATAGATGCATACTTTATCCAAATATCTGGTTTATCATTTATTAAGATGTTTTAAGGGAATTTTCTTACAAGATTGTAGGATTAGAGTCCATAAATCATCGGTTGTCTTGGTTATTGTAAAAACAAATTCGTGATATTTTTTTTTTAATTAATAGATAATTTAGACATACGAGAAGATGAGTGTTAGAGGAAAAAGTTCAATAATTATGGAAAATATAATTTATTTATTTAATCATTTTTCTAATTTTTGAATTTTAATTAAAAAACTGCCACTATGGGCAGTAATTTATATTCTCATTTCCCCTTAATTTTACAACCTAAATTTATATTTATATGTTTTTATATATTTGTTACCTTCCACATTTATATCCCATAAATTTAGGTATATTAATTAATATAAGATGTATATTATTGTTTCACATTCCATGTTTATATTTCTAAATAATATGAGGTATATATTCTTGTTTTATTTCTTGTTTATATTTTCATAAATGTGGGGTATACTTTATAATATGGGCTATATAGTTAGAATATTAAAAAAAAAAAAAAAAAA